>JAVYIG010011403.1:0-61099 GCA_035222895.1 Strongylocentrotus droebachiensis
GATAGAAAAAACAGATTTTAAATATCATAAACTATTTTCTAATTGTAATGGGTTTCATCAGTATAGTTATTGTTCAATACTGTAAAGACAGTGTAGGACACGGGCGAGCTGATGTGGATAGCGAATTTTTGGAATCATTGGAATTTTTATTTCAAAATAATTATAGCGCAAATTCCCTCACAGTCATCGTCCTTTCATTAAAACTAACGGTGTAGCGTTTTGGGAAAATAAACCTTGAATTTCTGGTACACCTGCCCTCGCTTTCTATCAGCACAAATAGTGAAGATATAGCAATTCTGATACAGAAAGAGAAACAGATTTGCGAGCGAGCGAGCAAGCCAAAATAATGAAGTTTTTTTCACAGAAATGTTTTTTCTTCTTTTTCATCAGCATAATTCTATTGTCAAGGAGGGGTGTACAAATTGGCGATTATGGAGGAGGATTATTGTTTACTTTCCTTCATAAGACACAAAGTGTAATATACATGTTGGTCGCCTTTCTATCACAATGGATTACCATCTTTATCAGAAAGGAACTTGGATTATGATAACAATCGAGAACATACTTTGTGAGCAAGCGAGTGATCTGGAATTTTTTTTTAAACTTCGTCATAGAACGCTTGTTTTTATATCCAGAGATATTTTTTATTCATATATAGATTGACTTTTGAAATAGTGATAACAAATATCATCATTGTCTGGAATATACTGTTACAATGAAGATTCTGGTGATAAATACAATGAAAATAAATAGTGCTTGAATGAAATAAGTATAACTAGTGATGATATATTCCTTTCCCTTAACTAAGGTGACCTATACCACCAGAAAGCTGGAAATTTACTCTTTTAGAATATGTTATCAGCTAAGAATAAAAATGTCGGCCAAAGATAAAGGCGACTTGACAGTTAGGCACCTCATTTTGGATTGCGTACTCGGGATTTGAAGCTGTTGGGCGAAATGACCGAACATTTTCAGAATACAGAGCGACTCTAGAGTTAAACAGTAAGGTCCAGACATCTTCCCCCGGCAGGTGACCATACCACCAGAAAGCTGGAAATCCCTCTTTTCAGAATATGTAATCAGCTAAGATAACAAATTTCGGCCAAAGATAAATGCGCCTTGAGAGTTAAGCACCTCATTTGAAAGGGATATCATGCCATTGTCCGGATTACCGATATTTTCAGACCACAGAGCCGATATTAAAGTTAAACAATAAGGTCAAGACATGTTCCTCCGACAAGTGAAATGTACCACCAAAAAGCCAGAAGTTATTACTCATTACTCATTACATTTTCTAACGAGAAGCATCTAAAGAAAATGAACGGAAACAAATATCTTTTCTTTTTTCTTTTTACCCTTTTGAAGACACCGTAATTGGTCGCTGAACTTGTGGTCGCCAGATTCAAGGAGCGCAAGCGGAGACCGTATACCACTCATAAAAACGATACCTTCAGAATGGAACGATAGCTGCAAAACGGAACAACTATCTGCCAGCCACTCTGCGTGGTGGGTTACAATATCTGCCGGCAGATTTTGTGACGGGAACAATATCTGCCGGCGGATTTTGTTCCGCGAACACGATCCGCCAGTCACACTAAACGCCGTCACAAAGGCGCCTAGGCGAGTTTGTACAAGTCGCCTTCTCGCCTTCTCGCCTCAGACAAGGCGCCTTGGCAAGTTTGTATAAGTCGCCTTCTCGCTTTCTCGTCTTAGACAAGGCGCCTAGGCGAGTTTGTACAAGTCACCTTCTCGCCTTCTCGTCTTAGACAAGGCGCTTAGGTGAGTTTATACAAGTCGCCTTCTCGTCTTCTCGTCTTAGACAAGGCGCTTTGGCGAGTTTGTATAAGTCACCATCTCGTCTTCTCGTCTTAGACAAGACGCCTAGGCGAGTTTGTATAAGTCACCATCTCGCCTTCTCGTCTTAGACAAGGCGCCTTGGCGAGTTGTATAAGTCACCTTCTCGCCTTCTCGTATCAGACAAGGCGCCTAGGCGAGTTTGTATAAGTCACCATCTCGCCTTCTCGTCTTAGACAAGGCGCCTTGGCGAGTTTGTACAAGTCGCCTTCTCGCCTCCCCGTCTTAAGCAGGCGCCTTGGCGTGTTTGTATAAGTCGCTTTCTCGCCATCTCGTCTTAAAAAGGCGCCTTGGCGAGTTTGTACAAGTCGCCTTCTCGTCATCTCGTCTTAAAAAGGGCGCCTTGGCGAGTTTGTACAAGTCGCCTTCTCGCCTTTTTTGCCGAAACAAGGCGCCTTGGCGAGTTAAACAACTCGCCTTCGCGCTGCACGTTTAAGCTTCCGTAGATTTCTCAGTCACCCTTGACTTAGAATCTTGATTTCCATCATCTGCCCAAGCTGCCGACAAACAACTTTATTTATGAAATAGAGAAACCATCATTCGCACCGATCCGAACCGCACAGCTCATCGTAGTTTCACTGCGTCACATGTATTTGCTTCCTTCTTCTTCCCACCACTACACCCATTGCTTTGTGGCATTGCATTAGACTCCACACACACACATTTGTGCAGTGCATGGGGACGAACGAGTGGCTTCCGCAAAGCCACAGAAAATTACCATCTTGTAAGTATGGGATTTTTTGTTGTTGTTGTTTAGGTTTGTAGGCGTTTATTATTCAGGAGTGAATATCTTGTTAAAAACTTTTAGTATTATGTATTAATATTTCATTGCTCTTTTTTGTTGACCCATCTGATCAATCATTCTCGTAAATCGTAGTTTGTTTTGTGTAAGTAATTTCAATTTACCCGTACGACGAACGACTGGTTTTCAAAGCCTCGATATAGCCACACATAGGTGCATTACTATCCTGGCTGTGTATTAAAGCTGTGCTTTTGATTTTCAACATTTCAAACACCACTGTACAAAACTCAACTAATTTCACTCAAAATCGGTACTTTAGTGACAATTGATGACACCTGAATGGCAGTAAAATACATTTTTTTTAACTTTCCGATGTTGGAAAGAATAATTAAAAAATTCAAATCGTGAGTCTACTGTCAACTTATTCGATCAGCCTCATCGGCATGACTGTGTGCATTTGCGTGTTGTGAGTGTACATGTATTCAAATACTGCCTATGAACACGTAGTGCAGTGCTAGAGGTCAATACGCATTAACATTGACTCTCTATGCTTTGCTGGAGTGGATATAGCCACATAAAATTACCATCTTGTAGTATGGGATGTTGTTGTGTTGTTGAGTTGTTGTTATAGGCGGTTATCATTCAGGATTGAATATCTTGTTAAAAACTAACCTTTTACAAGGATATTTAGTATTTGCTCTTTTTTGTTGATCAGTCTCGTAAAACGTAATTTGTTTTGTGTATTTTACTTTACCTGTACGGTTAGAGTACCAGTAGACTTCAACTTAAAGTTCATGCATTGTACTTTTAGAATGTATAGGAGCTAGGAGTACTACATAACTACAGTCAAACTGCAGTGACCACCTGTCTACAAGGACCACATTTGTTTCCCTTGAAAATGGTTTCTCATTGAATTTTGATTGAAACATGTAAAAGAAACCTGTCTACAAAGACCACGTTGTTGAAATATACATTTTTACCATTCACAGTATACAAATAACGCACGGCCCAGCATTTGTTAGTGGTGAATGCAGTGCACGCGAGGTTTCTTTAGATTGGTGCCGCCTCTGTGCATGAGACGCTTGCGGCGAGTTCACAGTGCGTACCATCTGAAGAAACCGAGCGTACACTGCATATACGTTATGCACAACAGGGTCAAGTGCATTATTTGATCTATAAAATAGCGACACATGAGAATCAAAAACAAAAGTATAGATCTTACGTTAGAGTTTAGGAGAGTTACATGTATGTTGCACGGTTCTAGAAAATGAAAAGATAAGACCTTGCTACTTGCTCTGCGCTGGATATCAATCTTTTAGTGTGCAATATTACTTTTGACAGCACTTTTTTGGCACGATCGTGCATGCACCAAAAATAGGTGCATGTCATGTGACGCGTTTTGACCAATCAAGATGCTTAAAATACTAGAGCTATTTTAAAACATCTGATATCATGTGCTCTATGTGTTAATGCCCATAATAGATAGTCTATTTCTTTGTTTAAAGATAAAGACCAGTTAATTATGGTCATGCGATTGCATTGTGAAAGAAACTTTGTGGAATCGATCAGAAAAGGTTGATCATCTAGCATATAAGTATTGGTGTGTACTGCAAGGTTCTGGAATCGTCAAAATGATTTGGCCCAGTCTTGGTATGTTACAAGCACTGTACACAGAAATATGGGACTACGCGACACGTGCACGATATCTATCAGGTCCAAATAGATATAATAATTTACCAAATATATCAATTAGTACGGTAGGCGGTTTCTCAGCAAAATTTGTATGATCACGTATTAGTCAAAACATATTCTTTCACATGATGAATATGAACTTCCATTTCATTTTTTGAGAGGGGGGGGGGGGCGTTTCCAAAACTTGTCTTTACCTTTAACGCCCTATACACAATCAGAATAATCCCAATATGATATTTGATTATTTTCAATTGCAGCAAGATGGGGACACTGTTGTGTTGTGGGTTGGAAAGTAATACTATTAAGCGATAAATAAGAGTAAGTAGAGACAAACAAAATGGAGCCTGTAGAAACATGTGTGCTTGCTTTGGTAGTTTAATCCAGACTCAATGTGCTTTTACATGTATCTCAATGTATGTAGTGAACACAATTAAGACCCTTGCATACTCTTGCATTGTGTGTATGCACTTATATGCATAACAATGAACCGTGCCTAAACAGCTGCACTACATTTCTAAGTTGCATGTTAATTTCAATATGCATGTTATTTTCACTGAACCTGTTGCTAAACATAACATTCTCTCCCTTGTTGAAATTGATTTGATCGAACCAATGTTTTTAATAGTAAAACTGTTATACCTGAAATTTTGCAACTTCAACAACTTCAAACATGAGGATTCATATGAGATCTAATATTCATGCCTGTACCCTTTACAATAAACTCATGAGTTGTGAATAGTAAATACAACTGTACCAATATCATGGGTTACTTCTAAAACTTTAGATTTCTCATTTCCATAAGTTTCACAACTTCCAAAACCTGTTGCCAACTGCTTACTTGCAATGAACTGTTATGAAACAATCTATTTCTATATTGTTCACTCTGTACCCCCAAAGGTTTCAAAACTTTTTCACATGACATATACATGTACTCTGACGTATATAAACATATGCAATGTAATGACCAACTTCAGAATGAATAAATTTGTTTGAACTTGCATGAAATTATCTGTGTTTATAAAAATACTTCTTAATATTCTGAATCATCTTTTCATGTGACACAATGATATGAAAAGCATAACTTTTCTAACTCTAGCTCCCTTTCCCAGGTAACTTTCCTGGCCACTTGACAAGAATTATGTAACTCAGAATTTCTCATAATCTCTCAAGTAACTCGGTTCTTTCCGAATTCTTGTACTTCTTCTTACAACCTGCTTTGGCGAGTCCTCTTGGGATTCTTCCTCCACACTCTCCTGAGCATTTGAGCATGGAGACAAATGAAATGCATTCCAAATAGTGCTATCTTGCAACTGATAAGTAGCATCTCCCTTTTGCTTGACAATTTTCATTGGGGATCCAAATTTCACTTGACCTTTGTGAACATGCCTTTGTTTTCTCACCCGAACATAATCCCCTACTGACAATTTAGGAACTCTTGCTTTCCTTTTAGTATCTGTGTACTGACCCGATTTTCTTTGCTTTTGCTCTACCCTATCTCTCACTTTCTTTTGAGAACTTCCTTTTGATTTTGGAGGCATCATACTCTTCACATCAACCTCTTCTTCTCTCTCACTCAATGGTAAGCGAGATAATGCATCTGCTACAACGCTATCTCTACCTGCCTTGAATTCTACCGTATAGTCAAACTGTAACAACTGAGCAGACCAACGAGCTATTCTCATAAGTTGTCTGCCAGTACCTCTAGTACTTAACATGGTTACCAATGCCTTATGATCTGTCCTAAGTACGAAATGCCTACCCCAGAGATATGTATACCCACTTATTACACGCCCAAACACAAGCTAAAGCCTCTTTTTCACCCGTAGAGTACTTCCTTTCAGTGGGTGTAAGTGATCTGGATGCAAATGCAATGGGAGTGTCTACCCCATCCCTGACTTGACTAAGTACAGCCCCTAGCCCATAATCAGATGCATCAGTGGTGACTACTGTAGGAAGATCAGGATTGAACAATCCAAGGACAACCTTCTGTGCTATGGTGGTTTTGATTTGATCAAAAACCTCTTGCTGCTTATCCCCCCAAACAAAGGATACATCCTTGCGAAGCAAACATCTTAACGGTTCTACAACAGTAGCATAATTAGGTACAAACTTAGCATAGTAGTTAATCATACCCAACACTGATCTGAGCATCCCTATGTCTGTGGGTGCTGGTGCTTCTAGAATTGCCTGAACATGACTATCATCTGGTGACAAACCATCACAACTGATACAATGTCCAAGGTAACTGAGTTCTGACAAATGAAACTGACACTTCTGAGGGTTCAAACGTAAGCCTGCTGCTTGCAGCTTTGCTAGTACCTCATGTAGGTGCTTGTCATGTTCACCTTTGTCCTTTCCATACACGATGACATCATCTAGGTAACACTGTACCCCTGGCAGTCCAGCTAAGATAATGCTCATCATCTTCTGAAATGTAGATGGCGCTGATGCCAAACCGAAACATACGCGTTTGAAGCGATACAACCCATCATGAGTGATGAATGCTGTGAGATCGCGACTCTCCTCGTCCAATTCAAGCTGATGATACGCTGAAGCTAAATCCATCTTGGAGAATACAGTGGATCCCTCCAACTCTGAAAATAACTCCCCAATATCTGGAAGTGGGAATTTATCCACTACAATTGCTTTATTCACTTCACGCAAATCAACACATAACCGCACATCTCCTGATTTCTTCGCGGCGACAACAATGGGTGAAACCCATTCACTTGAATCTATCTGCTCTACCACGCCTTCCTTCTCCAATCTTTCCAACTCTCGCGACACCTTGTCCTCCACCGACAATGGTAGCCTCCTCAGTTTTTGCTGAACTGGAGCGTGATCTGCTTTCACCTTGACGCGGTGCTTGAAGTTTCGAGCCTTTCCGAGCCCTGTCGCAAAGAGTGTCGGAAATTCCTGCTTGATGTCCCTGTAATCTGTCGATGTCGACGATGATGTTGATGAGTCATCCGTTACCGTCTCGACAAGAAGGGTGCTCCCTTTGATTCTGAGATTCAACCCGTCGAAGATGTCCATGCCAAGCAATGCCGAACCTTTGCGTACGACGAATATGTTAGCGTTCATCGACTTCGCTCCAACCTTGACACGTGTCTGAAATATACCCACTACTGGAATACGTCCTCTAGAGTAGTCTGAAATCTTGACGTTCGAAGGCTGCAGAGCTTCGACTAAGAAGTCTTTCTTGTAGATGCTGAGTGGTATTATCGATACACTAGAGCCAGTGTCAACAGTCATCTGAACCTTGGCTTTCCCAGCCAGTTCAGCCTCACATCTAATTAGCTTCGACGGGTGTGTGTTAACGTATACATGTAACACTTGTGGCAAGTCAAGTTCATCCTCAGCATGCACGGCTCGAACTTCTCTGCTTTGGCGGCAAAACTTGGCCCAGTGTCCAATTTTTCCGCAGCTGTGACAAATAGTCCCTTTCGCCTTACATTTCTCGTCGAATGAGGCATGATAAGTACTCCCACAATTCCTGCAACTCTGTTTCTTTCCTCTGCTGTCTCTATTGTATTTCTGCTCCTTTCCTTGCCTTTTCCCTTCCTGTCTCTGTAGCTGGTAAACACTTTCGCGAGCAACTCCACTACCTTGAGCTATTGCTTTGGATTCTCTCTCAGCATCCTCTATGCAACTACTGCAGTCAAGAACCTTCTTTAGCGTTAAATCAGGCTCAAGCAACAGTCTCTCGCGAATCCTTGTGTTGTAACAACTTTCTACCATCTGATCACGAATCATCTCCTCCTTCAAGTTCTCAAACGCGCAATGCGTCACAAGTTCTTGCAAGGCTGTAACAAATTGCAAAACTGTCTCGTCAGACCTCTGCCTCCGTCTTCTGAACCGATATCGCTCAGCAACAACGTTGATTCGTGGCACGAAATACGCTTCGATAGCTCCTAACGCCTTTTGGTATGCGTCCTGGGTTGAGCTAGTCACTGAATCCAAAGAGTAAAAAATCCTCTGACCTTCAGCTCCCAAACAATGTAGAAGAAGCGCCTTCTTCCTCTCCGGCAGAAAAGCATCGCTGCCTGAAGCTAACATGTAGTTCTCGAATTGCCGTCTCCACGATGTCCATGGCATGGATGGAGAACCAGGCGATGACAAAAAACATGCAGGTGGTGGAATTGACATTTTGGAACAGAATGGTGAAATCAGGAACAAAATCAGTTAAATATTTCCAAATCCATAAGCATCCTCGTCGCCAGAATTATGTTGTGTTGTGGGTTGGAAAGTAATACTATTAAGCGATAAATAAGAGTAAGTAGAGACAAACAAAATGGAGCCTGTAGAAACATGTGTGCTTGCTTTGGTAGTTTAATCCAGACTCAATGTGCTTTTACATGTATCTCAATGTATGTAGTGAACACAATTAAGACCCTTGCATACTCTTGCATTGTGTGTATGCACTTATATGCATAACAATGAACCGTGCCTAAACAGCTGCACTACATTTCTAAGTTGCATGTTAATTTCAATATGCATGTTATTTTCACTGAACCTGTTGCTAAACATAACAGACACCCCTTCCCCTTCCCGGATATAAGCTAGATCTTCAAATTACATTTCAGCCCCTTTAATCTTTGAATGAAGTTCACTATTAAATCGCAAGAGTCAAGTCAAGAGGCAAATATTTGGATCGGGGGGGGGGGGGGGTGTATAAACTGAACCATTCTATGAAAAGCTGTACATAGATGTCACTAATATGAGTAATTCGCATATTAAACAGCATAATCTCCTTTTTTCAATTACAGGATGTCCTGCTGGGGTTACCATTCATGTACCTTTCCAGCGGACTGAGTTTCTGTCGAATGAGAAGGACATCTTGCACTATGGGTGGATTCTGCCATCTCTATCTGCTCATGATTCTCCTGATGAGATCTGGTGATGTTGAAACCAACCCTGGACCAGACAGGTCAGTCTATATATGTATTTAAAGCTTATTTCCTGTTCTTTATTACCACCGTAATAACCAGTAGGGGCTTGTAACGATCACTCATGTAATCACGTTATTATGTTTTGAGTACTTTTGTAGATACAAGCTCTCCTATCTATGAAGTGTAGGGTTGACACTTATTCTTTTTTTACAGGGCAATAATTCAAAAATACTCACGCTTTTACGAATATGCGACATGACTCTTTTGTACCTAACGCTACATTTTATCACTTGAATAAAAAAATACAAGTGCTTGTTATTGAGACTAGGCGTGCGCATGTAATCCAGCTAAAAATGGAAGTTACAAACTGATTCAGCCGAGGACGCAGATTCGAAACTGAGTCATGTCTTTCGGA
The DNA here is from genome assembly GCA_035222895.1 of Strongylocentrotus droebachiensis. Classification (NCBI taxonomy): domain Eukaryota; kingdom Metazoa; phylum Echinodermata; class Echinoidea; order Camarodonta; family Strongylocentrotidae; genus Strongylocentrotus; species Strongylocentrotus droebachiensis. Next base: position 9,596 of record JAVYIG010011403.1, read on the forward strand.
TGGTGACGTTAAAGGTCGGTCCCAAGACGTAAATAATCATGATTGATACACGTCTGTAAAAACCCAATACACACACACACACAATTCATATTATGTACTCTGTTTTTTAGTATGTACAGATGTACTCTTGGTTTTCTTCAGTACCTTTGATAGGTGGGGATCCGCCCACTGACTTTCAGATAGAGTTTGCCTGTATGAAGGCGCCCAACATCATGGCTGCATGGAGAAGCATGCATGATTATTTTGTGTTAGTCTCTTTTCAGTGACAATTTACATGTTTTTTAGATATCTGCGTCAAGTACGACTATCACTGTTATGGTATTTCAAAAAAAAAATTGGGTCACGTAACCCAACACTTTGTAGATCAGATAGCGCATTCTACGAGAATTCTCAAAACGTGATAATGTCATTACGTGAGTGAGCGTTACAAGCCAGCAGCATGATTAGTAAAATACTTCTCTTATCATTAAAGCGTAACATCACATACATGCATGCTATTTTTTTTCTCCATATTTCAGTGCACTGCTTAAAATGAGGTATTTAGCCTTGTGTGTGTATGCCTCAATATTTGATTTGATTTGATTTGATTTATTGATATCTTTTCAGTATATTTAGCTTAATAAAATCAGTTAGGTATATGCGCATGAAGCTGCAGGTACTGACAATGCTCAACTGTAGGACCTTGTGTACATATTTGTAGGCTGGAGTAGTATATTCGTCCATGAAGTTAGCTGTTCATCAAGAACTGAACTAAACTTACAAAGTATGAACTTCATACTTTGTAAGTTTAGTTCAGTTCGGTGTTTAAATGAATGTACAGTAGGGATTACAACACAATAAGAGATACTTAAAGGTAATACAAAGTTTTGGTATGGAGTCATGAATTTGGTTTAAATGAACATATTGGAAGCGAATGCGATCCTATAATGTTCAGTAATAGTTGTCGCGGTTGAATTCGAGTCTAAAGTGATGAAATTGGAAATAATAAAGTCTTTATGTTGTATAGCTCCCTCTCAAGGTCAAGATATTAAATAGCTTTAAAACAATGTTTCTTGACTAAAAGCGACCAATTTGCTATTCCCGTTTGGAAATCATATATCACAACTGCATATTCTGAGATTTTCATGGTCGCAGCTACCATTGGATGGCCGTATAAGCTATTTGAAATTTATCAACATTTTTCTCGAGAGCAGAAGTGTTTTAGGGGCTATTTTTTCTAGTGCTTATAATACATCCTTTAGGGGCATCCAATATATCAATCTTGTAAAGAATCGCTATCCGGCCATTTTCAAAATTTCCCAAAACTTTGTATTACCTTTAAGAGATATTTAAGAGATGCTATTTTTTTAATTACAGGATTGTCAGTGAGAAGGAATTCTTTAAGCTGTCCAAGCGAATTGAACCTAGCTACTACAAAGAGGTAGGCATTAACCTGGACATCTCCATCGCAGAGCTTGGTCAAATCAAGGAAGAGAGCCAAAATACCAGTGATGCATTCATGACAGTGTTCACGAGATGGAGAGACAAACAGCCTCCAGGCACAGACATCAGGGCTCTTCTTGCAGAAGAATTAGAAAGTAGTGACTTAGGGTCCCTCTCTGGCAAACTACTCGCTGGCAGTCTAGTCCCAAAGCGGACAGGTAAGAAAAAGAAGGAAATCATGTCGGCTGCCCACAAGAAGGCCTTTAATGCCATTAATAATATATTGCTTTTGCAGGCAGCCAACAAACACTGATTTGACACTTTCTCATTTGGTACAAATAGTGTTACTTATAGCAGGACATCCCAATAGAGGAACAGCCCACGAGACGGATACTGCCGGTCTGATGAACCCTCAAACTAGCTGTCAGAACACCTATGAGACTGACATGTCAGTATTGTGGGCTGTCAGTCCATTGGTCGTTGGTCTCATGGGCCTTCTGACAACTTTTCAGATTGTTCGCTAGACATGTATTGTCGGTCTTGTGGGCTGTTGATCGCATGAGCTGTGGCCAATAATACATAGTTGCAGACCCACTCACTTTCTGCTGTGCAAGGGAGATGATAAAATTATTTTTACATGAAGCTGTACAAGGATTGTCATTCAAATTTCTTGGCATTTTATGCTCATCTTTTGACACCAAGTTTATGAAAACTGTACCATCACAGAGTCGTTTTTTCTTTTGTGGCCTTATGTCAGCCTCAAAATGGAGAATTTTAGATTTTTGAGTACAAAGCAAAGAAAACTACATTTCTCTCAGTTCTTTCTATATCGCGTGGAATTGTTCTTTGAGCTGTAATTCATTAGGTTTATAAAGTTCATCATTATGGTCTATACTGTTAGCGATGGAAATTAATGATATTTACATGTTATGTATAGATACATAAATAGACATGTATACGTTCATACAAAAAGACAAATTCTATGGAGATACTTTTAAGTTAGAAAACAAACATAGACATGTGCCATGCATCAACAATACCGTGTGAGTCAAAAAAAAGTTTACACCTAGAAAATTGCTTATTATTTTAAAAATCATCTATGAGCAGTAAATTATTATACATCTTATGAAAGAGTGTTTAATCCCAAATCATTTGGTATCATTTTTGTGTTGTTTGTGTTCATGCTTGGATGAACATGATGCATTGTTTGCGAGAGTGCAAAAATCGCTTTGCGCCAAAGTGATGCCTACAGCATGTATAGGATTAGCGCAGTGAGAGAATGAATTGAATGTATCAAATGAAATGCATTGCATATGCTTTTGCAGAAGCAAAGTCACACACTCGCGCTCAAATGTTCGTTGATATTTGATATTTGATATGTGTTGCATGATTAATTTTGGTAGGGATGTTATTTGGATCTACAAATACCGAATTAATAACCAAATCCTAATTGTTTTTATTCAAACATCACACAAGCAACTTTGGCGCAAATCGCTTTTTGCACTCTCACAAACAATGCCTCCTGTTCATTCAAGCGTGAACACATACCACACAAAAATGATACCAAATGATTTGGGATAAAACACTCTTTCATAAGATGTATAATTATTTACTGTCCATAGATGATTTTTTTAATAATTAGCAATTTTCTACGTGTAAACTTTTTTTTGACTCACTCTGTAGTATACATGTATGATGTGTAAAAAGGAAATTGCAAATACAATAAATTATCATCTGTTCTCATTGAATCTTGGTCCAGAGAATGCCCTGAAACAGCAGGACTAAAAAAATGAAAATGTAAAGTTGACAAAGAATAAATACTTCAGAAAATTTGTTCTTGTATTCATGTGTATGTTATAAATATCCTCAAACAAAAAAATTGATATTCAGGAAAAAATGCCACTCTTATGTTATTAATTTATAGGTGCACCTATTACAATGCCAGGATCGCACAATCTGGGATCACAGACCCAACCACTTTCTCCTGACCTGATCAAGAGATGTGCAGATGATTTCAAATTTAAGTACCGGACAACTCTCTGTAAGATCAGAGCTGATCCTCTCATCCCAACTTCCATTGTACAATTGAACGACATGTACACAAACCTCGTCCTGGAAGAAGAGTATCGACATAGCACGCGACCACTTGAGTACACGGATCTCTTTGATCTAAAAGTCAATGGAGAGTTCCCCAAGCGGATCATGGTTCAAGGAGAGGCTGGGACTGGAAAGACAACATTCTGTGCTAAGATTGCCTGGGACTGGATAAATGACAGTCCTGTTCTCCCAAAGTTTGTGTGGGTACTTGTAGTCCCTTTTCGTGAAGCCAAGCAATACACGATCGGTGAGATTGCCAAGTCGTATCTCTCCAAGGATAACCCAGCAACAGCCTGCCAGATCACTGAGTACATCCGTTCAAATCCAAAGGATGTATTCATGGCATTTGATGGATTAGATGAGTTTGATGGCAAGGTTGTGCAGCAAAAGAAAGCTGGTTCTAAGTCAGAATGTCACCAGCCAAAGTCTGCTGATCAAACCAAGGCAAGATCCAAATCAAAGATGAAGAAGAATATGCGGCAGAAGTTAATGCAGCCAAAGTCATCAAGCCCAACAAGTGCCACTTTGCAGCCAAGAGTCAACAGTGCAGAGGCAAGTGGAAGTTCTTCAAAGAGAGGTGAAATTGCACTCAGAGACATTCTTCGTTCAGATGAACTTGCCTCTTGCCCGGTGTTGGTGACAAGTCGCCCATGGAAGGTCATGGAGATTAGATGGGATGATTGTCTGAGCAAACAGTACACTTTCATGCATGTGAAAGGATTTAGCAAGGAGAATGTGGAGGTTTACATTCACAAGTACTTTCAAGATGATGGGGCCACAGCAGATCAGCTTATCCAATTAACCAAAGACAATAACATCATATCTGAGAATATGGCCCCGTATCCTATCTACATAGCTATGCTCTGTTTTATGTGGAGAGAACTTGGTGACGAAAAACAAGAAAAGTTTAAGTCATTACAAACTTTTTCTCAAATATTTGATGAAATGTTTGAGTTCTTGAAGGTGCATTATGCTCAGAAAAATATCACAGATTTAAACAGCCCATCTTTCCAAGCCTATCGCTCTCGAATTGAGAAGCTCATGGAACCAGTTGCCAAAGTTGCTTTCCTTGGGCTACAAGAAAACACTCTTATTTTCAAAGAAGGTGATTTCCAACAGTGCTCAGACTCCATTGAAACAGCGTGCAGAGTAGGGGTATTGTCTCAGGAGAACAAGTTGTCATCTATAAATGATAAGAGCAGTCCGTTCCTGCAGTCTTCTATCTTCTTTCCACACAAACTCTTTCAGGAGTACATGGCTGGGGTCCATCTTGCTTTCCTGTATGAATTAGATCACAATGAATTCAACAGGCTGATTAAGCGAGTAGTGCTGCCTAGGCATGAAGAGTTTAGACATCTACTTTACTTCACTGTATCACGGAACAAAACCATTGCAAACCATATCATGAAATGCATGGTACAGGCCTGGGGTAACACCCCAGACCAAATGAAGATGGATTTCTTAGTTGATGTATCCTTTGAAAGTCAGGACCTAGATACCGCAGCCTTGGTGAGGGGTGGAAAGTCATCTCTAACATTACACTTGTATATGACAGCACACACCATGGCAGGTTACATGTATGTATTCAGTGGACTTGTATACGCAGATATGGTAAGTTTGATATCTTTCATACATTAATAAGTATTATTATTTAAAGGGGCCGTCCACCCTGAAAAGGAGCAGAAAATTAAACAGGTCAGTGACAGTTTGATTAAATGAAAATTTAAAAAAATGATTAAAATGATTTAAAATTCATAACTTTCCTATTTAAAATTGGATATTGCTCAAACTTTCAGTAATTAGTTTCTCTCATTTTTCTGATTTTATTAAAAACCAACTTAATATCAGGGTGGACTTCCCCTTTAATTGCAAATCCATCAGGCATCTGTAGACATGCATTTTTATGCCTCCGCTACAAAGTAGCCCGAGGCATTATGTTTTCGATTTGTCTGTCCGTCCGTACGTCCCGTTCTCGTGATCGCGTTATTTCAAGAACCAATTGATGGATTCCCGCCAAACTTTAATCATGTATGTATCTTGCAGAGACAATGAACTGAGTAGATTTTGGGGTCACAAGATCCAAGGTCAAAGGGCACAGGGCTCATTATGTATTAGAAAATAGGTTGTGATCGCGTTATCTCAAGAACCCATTCATGGATTCCCGCCAAACTTGGGTCATGTATGTATCTTGCAGAGCTAATTAACTGATTAGATTTTAGGGTCAGGAGATCCAAGGTCAAAGGTCACAGGGCTCATTATGTATTAAAAAATAGGTTGTGATCGCGTTATCTCAAGAACCCATTCATGGATTCCCGCCAAACTTGGGTCATGTATGTATCTTGCAGAGCCAATTAACTGATTAGATTTTAGGGTCAGGAGATCCAAGGTCAAAGGTCACAGGGCTCATTATGTATTCAAAAATAGGTTGTGATCGCGTTATCTCAAGAACCCATTCATGGATTCCCGCCAAACTTGGGTCATGTATGTACCTTGCAGAGCCAATGAACTGAATAGATTTTAGGGTCATGAGATCCAAGGTCAAAGGTCACACGGCTCATTATGTATGCAACAATAGATTGCTTCTGTTTCGGTTTGTAAAATTGCTCCATGGCGGAGGCATCATTTTCGACTGCGCGCGGTCGAAGGTCCATCTAGTTTGAGAATGGGTCTTGATATGCCTATTTCCACCCTCTAACATCCATGACCTAATATAACTGATAATCTGTGATATAATCAAATCATTCAGTTTTTTGGTCTCGCCTGCATAGCAAAAGCGAGGGATAGGCACCGCTTTTCCAGTGACGACGGCGGTGACGTCAACGTCAAAAACTTAACCTTGGTTAAGATTTTGAATTTGTAATATAATTTTGAAACAATAAGTTCTTATTCAATGAAATTTGGCCTAAAGGATTATCAAGTATTCCCAATCATTCAAGTAGAATTTCAGGTCACAAAGTAAAGGTCAAAGGTCATTTCAGGTCACCAAACTTAGACTATTTTGTGGCATCATCATCAAAACTTAACGAAAGGTTAAGATTTTGAATTGTTATCATACTATTGAAACTACACATTCCTATTCCATGAAACTTGAACATAAGGGTTATCAAGTATCACCAACCATGTGAGTAGTCTTGTAGGTGACAAAATCTAGGTCAAATGTCATTTCAGTTCTGCAAACTTAGACTTTGTGGCATCAACATCAAGATTTTGAAATGTTAGCATAATTTCAAAAATGTTTGTTCAAATTCCATGAAATTTGTACTCAAGGGTTACCAAGTGTACAGTATAAGCTGAATGCACTTTGGCTTTAATTGTCAGTCCTTATCTTGTAAGATACATGCTCCATTAACAATTTGTCTGTGGTGACTATCCTGCACTCACAAAATTCTTAACTTAAACCCTGCACCAAAAAGTATGCCTATCACTAAACCTTAGATCAAACCTATTTGCAGCCTTTATCTAAATCCTATATAGTTGACTAAATAAAGCCAATGCAGAGTATTTGTCACCTATTAAAGCATAGTCATACACATGTACATGTATACCTGAGCACCAAGTTATATTTGCAGTAGTTCAATAAAAACACGTACTCTGGTAATTTACTTGTATGAATCACTGTTTGTATACATGTAGGTCCGAACTGTCAAGCTTGAATCTTTAAGGGGTCCGACATCACCCTCTTCACATCTCTTCCTAGATGCTTTGTGTTCCATGCCAAACCTGACTGACCTGACACTAGAAGGATATCATTTTCATGAGGATTTCTTTTCTTACCTGAATGCAAAGGCATCGACTTTACAGGTATGTATCTGTGTTTGTACTCTATATCCTTGCCATGATAAATTCATGTACACATGTAGCAGTGGACATGAGTTTAAGGAGTGATGATATTTTAGCAACAGTTACAATAATTTCAATGTGTGTAATGTTGTGTATTGTATGAAAAATGTGAAAGAGGAAAAAGGTAAGTATTATAAAGAGGGTCTATCATGTGCATACAGTGTATGATACAGTATTCATATAGCTTGAGTTAAAAAATAAAATAAAACTTTAAAAGGTTTGCCTCATGACAAATAGTTTGGTCTTTGAAGGAGAATAACTGGAACACTGGATGTGTTTGAGTAAGCATTTTGAGGGGAAAGAGAGTGTTGTGTTGCTACTTATATGCAGTAATACAATTTCAGTATATACAGATCACTGAAGTTCTCTAAAGACTAGTAGATAAAAACATTTTTGTTTCTAATTTGTATATTTTTACGTTCATAGCGATTCATGAGGTTGGAATGATGTCATCATGGGTCTGAAATTAGTACCAAAGTATACTTCAGTTTCAATACTCACTTTAAAACAAGGATAGAGATCTAGATCACAGTGTACTTATTTTGAGCACAACTGTACACGTACTCTACATATTCATTCTTGTACAATGCATACTTCTAGTCATGAAGGTATTACATAGCATTTAGGCAATATCAAAAATGTGTCTAAATAATTGACAAAGCGATAGTTCCTTCTTTGTTTATTTAATTCTACAAACACAAATACAGTTTTATTTCTAAAATCAATCATATGAATAATGTAAATTCTAAAATAATGGGCATCAACAATGGTTCATGTAGAGGTGTTTGTGGTCCAGTGGATAAGTATACATACAGTGAGCCATGAGGTATGGGGTTCGACCCTCTTCTATACATTCCATAATGTTGTTTGGCAGACATTAATCTATTTTTTCCACACTTGACTTAGCAGTAGTAAGTGGGTACCTGATAGGATATATTCCTTGAATTCATCACTATGTAGTATGTTGAGATTAAATGCACTTTGGCTTTAGTTGTCAGTCCTCCTCTTGTTAGATACATGCCCCCTCACCAATTTTTCATTGTATACTATCGTGCACTAACCAAATTCTTAACCCTAACCCTGCACCAAAAAGTATACCTATCACTAAACCTAAGCTCAACCTATTTGCAGCCTTTATCTAAATCATATATAGTTGACTAAATATAGCCCAGAGCATTTTTCACCTAAACAAAGCCATAACCATACATGTATACCTGAGCACCAAGTTATATTTGCAGTAGTTCAATAAAAACACGTACTCTGGTAATGTACTTGTATGAATCACTGTTTGTATACATGTAGGTCCGAACTGTCAAGCTTGAATCTTTAAGGGATCCGACATTAGCCTCTTCACATCTCCTCCTAGATGCTTTGTGTTCCATGCCAAACCTGACTGGTTTGATACTAACAGGAAAGGATTTACAGGAGGAGCTCTATTCTACACTGAATGCAAAGGCGTCAACCTTACAGGTATGTATGTGTGCTTATATTTGATATCCTTGCCATGATGAATTCATGTAGCAGGGGAGATGAGTTAAAGGAGTGATGTTATTTTAGCAATAGTTACACAAATTTCAATGTGTGTTATATTTTGTATTGTATGAAGAAGATGATAGTCTTAGCAGAAAAAGGAAAGTATTATAAAGAGGGTCTATCATGTACATGCAGTATTTTATGATAAAGAATTCATAAAGCTTGAGTTAAAAATATGAAGTTCTGCAAAAAGACTTCAGTAGATACAAATATACAGTCTAGTAGATACGAATAATTTTGTTTTTTAATTTGTATATTTTTACATTCATAGCGATTTATACAGTTTTAATTTTATCATACGTCTGAAATCATTATTAAAGTATACTTCAGGCTCAATAATCACTTTAAAACAAGGAACTAGATCACAGTGTACTTTTTTGTTAGCACAACTACATGTACTCACTCTACATAATTATACATTCTTGTATAATGCATACTAGTTTAGTCATAAATGTATGATATAGCAGTTGGGCAATATCAAAAATGTGTCTAAATAATGGACAAAGCTATAGTTTCTTCTTTGTTTATTTAATTCTCCAAACACAAATACAGCTCTATTTATTTAAATCAATCATATAAACAATGTACATTCTAAAATAATGTGCATCAAGTCATCAACCATCGTTCATGTAGAGGTGTTTGTGGTCCACTGGATAAGTCTACGGACAGTAAGCCATGAGGTATGGGTTCGAATCCCTTCCATACGTAGCACTTAATGTTGTTTGGAAGACATTAATCTACATTTGCCACACTCAACCTAGGTGAAGTAACTGGTAGGATATATTCCTTGAATTAATCACTATGTAGTTATAGTATGTAGAAATCAAATGCACTATGGCTTTAATTGTCAGTCCTCCTGTTGTTAGACACATGCTTCATCAAAAAAAAAATTATGCTTACTATCCTGCACTAACCAAATTCTTAACTTAAAGATAAACTTTAGTACTGGTAATGCGATAGCATTGTGAAAGAAAAGGTGTGGAAAGGATCAGAAACAGTTGATCATGTAGCATGTAAGTATTGGTGCGCACTGCAAGGTTCTGGAGTCATCAAAATCATAATAAATTTGACCGAGTCTAGGTAAAGTAACAAGCACATACACAGAAAGCTATGTATGGGACAACACGCATGGTGTCGGGGCTGGTACTACCTTGATTCCTTGTCTTTCTATGCTCATTACTCAGCCAATATACATTTTCTTCCAAAATTGTTTGGCACATGTCATTTATTTGTAATCTTGAACATTCAGTGTAAGTTTCGTTTGATTCTGTGAGAAATAATTTTCTTTTTTTTACCAGTACTCGACTTTATCTTTAACACTTATACATGTATATCTGAGCACCAAGTTATATTTGCAGTTATTCAATAAAAACATGTACTCTGGTATTACTTGTATCAACGACTGTTTGTATACATGTACTGTAGGTCCAAACTCTCGAGCTTGCAGATTTACGGTGTTCAACAACAGCCTCTTCAAATCACCTTGTAGATGCTTTGTGTTCCATGCCAAACTTGACTGACCTGACGTTAAGTGGAGAGGATTTCCAGGAGGAGTTCTATTCTACACTGAATGCAAAGGCGTCAAACTTACTGGTATGTATTAGTGTGTTTGTACTCTATATCCTTGCAACGATGAATTCATGTACGCATGTAGCATTAGAGATGAGTTCAAAGGTAATGCAAAGTTTACAATTTTGATATATTTGGATACTCCTGTGGATGTATTATAAGCACTAGAAAATTTAGCCTCTAAAACACTTCTGCTTTCAAGAAATTGAATAATCAAAAAGTTACTGGTGCTCCCGGTAAATTTCAAATATTTCAAATAGCGCCTGAGGCCATTCGTGGTTGCTCCGACCATGAAAATTTCTGCAGTTCTGATATATAATTTCCAAACGGTAATAGCATATCGGTCGATCCTAGTCAAGAAACATTATTTTAAAACTAAAGTAATATTAGTCTTGAGAGGGCGCTATACAACAAAAAATAGTTTATTTTCTACAATTTCATCACTTTAGACTCTATTTTAACCGCGACAACGATCATTGAATATTGTAAAATCGCATATGCTTCCAATTTGTTCAATTGATCCAAATTAATGACCCCATACCAAGACTTTGTAATACCTTTAAGGAGTGATGATATTTTAGCAACAGCTACAAAAATGTCATTGTGTGTGATGTTTTATATGAAAAAATATAAAAGTCTTAGGGTGGTATTCTCGAAAGCGGCCTAAGTTAAATCAGTGGACTAAACCTGGTTTAAACCATGGACTATCTTTTTTGCTATTCTCGAAGGTGGACTAAAGATAAGCCAGGCTTAAATACGTCATAGTTCGGCCTATCTTTAGTCCGCTCAGAGGGCAGGTTTAAATACGTCATAGTTCGGACTAACTTCGCGTGACGTCACGTTTTAGTTAAATCAACTGTCCGCGGAGAGTGAACGGTAAGTTTTGCATTTGATAACAATTTACACTCTTTTGTATGGATAAGCGCTCATGAAAGTTACACCAGCTAATAAATTATTTTTGTTACTTTCATGTTCAGTTGCTGTACTGGTGATAATCTAAAATACTTTTAACTGAATAAATTTGGGGGAAACTTGGTACATTTTCACGGTGTTCGCAGACCAGTCCCATACGTGCAAATAATTGTCGGTTAACATTTTCGTTTCCTGAGATTGAGCAATTTCTTACCGGGTAATTTTTTTCTTGGCACTATTTGTACTATTGTACTTTCGTACGCATATACCATCTTAAAACCACCTTAAAACTATCATTGCTAGACGTAGAAACTACTTTTATAGTGGATTTTCGAGACGCTGTTGCCTAAAAGTGGACTAGCACTAGGCCTAAATCTAGATCTAGCTCAGTAAGTGTCAGTAGGCTAGCTGTCTCTTTCGTTCGTTAGCCTCTGATTTGGGTAGGGTCGGCCGTCTGCTCCTCTCTTTCAGGAGCCGACCCTACCCAAATCAGAGGCTAACGAACGAAAGAGACAGAAATTTCGGTCTGGTATCACCTCTGCCTGAGCTGCAGTGCTAGTTGTGGCTGTTGGTGCGATAATTTTCTACAGGATGATGATGATTTTCATAACCCCCCCCCCCCCCCCCCCAAGAAAAACTTTTTTTTTAAACAACATTACTAGACCTAGATGATAGATCTAAATTTCATCAATAAGAGTCTAGTCTAGACAGGTCTAATAGAAATTGAAAGGAAATGGACAGAAGCTTTCTTTTTTTGACATACATTTGCTGATAATGTTACAGTAGACTAGACTAGTTAGGCTAATAATAGTATTAGATCTAGTTAGTCAGAGGAAGAGAAATTGTAATTTCTTATCAAATATCAACATATTTTCCATCTTAATTTTCTGCTATTTCAGGTTCTTTTCAATTGATGCATGGGGATGAAAAAAGAAGGCCTCTCCCAAGCTACGGTGTCCCGCCTTGTGAAGTCCATCTCAATAGCCATTGCCAGGAGATGGGAGCAATACATCTCAATTCCTTCAACAAGAGAAGCAGTCCTGCAGAGTGCAGACCCAACATGAATTTTATAATTAGATCTACTGCCATTTCCCTGGCGTTAATATGGTCGGTGCTATTGATTGCACCCACATAGGCATCTCCAAGCCAGTTGGCCCAACACCAGTTATTTCCTGAACAGGAAAAATAGATACTCCATTTTTCTTGGAAAGTCTGCTGGTGAGTAAAGCTGTAATTACGCCTAAAAACTAAATCATGTTTATACAATTTTTATTAAAAAGATCTGCTGATTTTATGAATCTGCAGATGTGTCTACAGGTACATTATGAAGTGATTTAAAATTGTTTTGTCTGATGAATGTAGGTGCAATCTACACTCAAACTTTTATTCATTTTACATGGGCACGAGCTGATATTTTCAGCTCGATTGTCATGGCTACCAGTCACTCCTGACAGTGACAGCTTGGTCTAGACTTTTGGGCGGAACTATCTCTGAAAATAAGACACAAATAATCAACAGTTGATTAACTACTTTCAAATTTGGGTCAGAAGAAAATTCAAACCTACCACTAACAATTCTGGACCATATAAGACTTAGAGACCTACAGACTGCAGTACAGTACAGTGCAGTAAATTTTCATTTTACTTTTTCCCTTTTCACAAAGCTCATTTTGGGAGATAACATAAACAAAGACAATCTTTAGTCTAATGTTAGATTGAACTATAATGGAAAAGTTGGGCTCTAACGATTAGGGCCTTGTAAAATCTACATTCCAGGCTGCGTTTACATCTAGGTTAGGCCAACTGTCTGCTGGTTATCTAAGTAAGATGTTAGGGACTAACTTGGCTATAGACTTTAACTACTTAAGGCTTTCTTAGGCCATGACATGGCAAGTACAACTTGGTGCAAGCACATTTATGAGATAGTACTGCAAGAATGTGTATGTTTGTTCTTGACTTTAAAAGAGATACCGGTAGTCATTCTGTAAATCAATGATTACTAGTAACAGAGTGGGGAGGGGGTGCCTAGTCACTGCCTACATGAAAGGCGCCTTAATTTTTTTGTTTAAGTTAGAATATGATTGACACTATAACCAAGACCAATTATCAATGGAGTAGATCTTTGATTTTTTAATGAGGTCTAAACCTTTTAATTTTTGTTTCAGGATGATGTTCTTCTTCAGTAAAATAAATGAAGGCAAATTCCCTGATAATTGAGACAAATTCAGAGAGAGGAAAGAGAACTACTGAGCTGCTGAATTTCTGACAGGTAGGCTGTACGAATAAGTTGTTGTTTGTATGCCCAGGTACTTCAAGGATGGCATGTGTTCATTCACATTTTTCCATCAATACTTTCATGTAATTGATTATGCACTCCACTTTTACCACAATGTGCATGCAAGTCCACTTTGGTCACAATGTACATGCAAGACCTTTTTAATGTTAATGTTAATGAAATAGGTTTCAATGTGCTTCCTTTCATTCTTTTCTCTTTTCATTCAACAGACATACTTGCAAGGACTATGAAGTTCTACTTAGTCTCTTCAATGAACCAGACTCCATCTGCTGTAACTGTGACTGCATGGGGATCAAAACCTTTGTATTATAATCCTCATAGCATGAAGCTATGGTAACAAACAAGCAACCATTGATAAAAAGCCTGATATTTCCTTGTTGTGTGTGTGAACCACAAAGCAACCATCACTCATAAGGATGTTTTTATGTACATCAGATGTTCATTGTTTCACTGGAAAAATTATGATTTTGAGTCATTTAAGAAATCATGTTTTATAATGTGTTTTATAATATAGTGCGAGTCATGATATAACAGATTCCCTGCAAAAGAAATACGGCTCAAAAGTAGACTATGCTTTGTTTTAAAAAAATGGGAAAAAGTAATTTAACAAATACATAACATTGAATTCTAATAATTTCAAGTAGCAGAGTACGAGGCTATTGGAGCTTAATATTTGACCTTCAATTTAATAATCGTATTCATCGTGAATTACAATGTTTTCTGTTTTAAGAAAAATAAATGAATTGAACATAATTGTTGATATGTTATATACAATATTCCTTTCATATCTTTTGATTTTAAGTGTGCATACTGTTGGGTTCATTGAATTATACATGGAAAAAGTCTGGAAATAGAACAGTGAGAGAACAGAGAGCGAGCGAGAGAGAGAGAGAGAGAGAGGGATAGAGTAGAAGAGAAAGGGAACCAAATGAGAAAGAACAATTTAATGGTGAGAGTTGTCATGAAAATGAGAAATAAACAATGATGTGAGATAGTGTGTGTGTGTGTGAGAGAGAGAGAGAGATGGAGATAGGGAGAAAGAGGTTTTTTTTTTTTTTTTTTTTTTTGGGGGGGGGGTACAGTGCCCCCTTTTGCAAATGCCCCTTTTTATATAGGAAAGTGCCCTTTTAATACTTTGTAAGAAGTGCCCCTTCCCCTTTTTACCTCTGATAAGTGCCCCTTTAATTTTGACATGCGCCCCTTTTACTTTGACAAGTTTCCATTTTCCTTTGCAATAAGTGTCAATTTTCCATTGCTATAAGTGCCCTTTTAAATCTCTAGTAAGTGCTCCTTTTCAGGTACGAGAAGTGCCCCTTTTCACTTTTGATAAGTGCCCCTTGACCTCTGATAATTGCCTTATTTAAATCTGAGAGGTGCCCCTATTAACAAAATTATCGGTGCCCCTTTTCTTTCAACAAATGCACATTTCCTTTATTATAAGTGCCTCTTTTTCATTCTCATAAGTGCCCCTTTTAAAATATGTTCAATGCCCCTTTTCAGATGCGATAAGTGACCCTTTTCACCTCTGATAATTTCCCTTTTTACAATGATACAATTCCAGCAAGTGCCCTTTTTGTTGGTGCTGCCCCCCGCTTTGGAAGTCGCTCCGCCGCCCCTGGACGTCATATTGCTCAAGTTGTCAAGGTGATGCATCCTCTCCACACTGCGCGCATCCATTGTCTTAGCCCATTGTCTTAGTGCATTGTGACGTCGCAGCTTCGGTACTGAGCATGTGCAGAAACTGTAAACCATGGTGAATGATCCATGGACTAAGTTAGGCCAGGTTTAAACCATGGATCAGTTAGTCCACCTTTCGAGAAATGAAAATGACTTAGTTCAGCGGCCTAAGTTAAGCCTGGCCTAACTAATCCACGGACTAAGTTAGGCCAGGTTTATCTTAGGCCGCTTTCGAGAATACCACCCTTAGGCTCTTAGCAGAAAATGGAAATTAATATAAAGAGAGTCTATCATTTGCAACGTTTAATACAAAATTCATATAGCTTGAGTTGAGAATATGGCGTTTTGCAAAAAAACATCACTTTTAAAATATATTTTGGTTCTTGATGGAGACTATCTGGATGTGTTTAAGTAAGCATTTCTTGGGGGAAGGGGAGTGTTATGTTACTTCTTATGCAGTAGTATAATTTCAGTTTAAACAGATTACTAAAGTACTCTAGAGACTATAGATACAAATAGTCTTGTTTGTAATTAATATGTTTTACACTTTTTAGCGAATCATAAGGTTGGAATTATGTCATCTTGGGTCTGAACGCAGTATCAAAGTATACTTTAGATTCAATAATCACTAAACAAGGATGGATATCTAGATCACACAATGTACTTATGTTAGGCTCAGGTACATTTACACATTCTACATATACATTCATGTATAATGCATACTTTTATTCATGAATGTATTATATAGCATTTAGGCAGTGTCAAAATTGTGTCTAAATGATTGACAAAGCGTTAGTTGATTATTATTTTTTAAATCTCCAAACACAAATACAGCTCTTTTTATCAAAATAAATCATATGAATGATATAAATAATGGGCATCAACAATGTTCATGTAGAGGTGTTTGTGGTCCAGTGGATAAATATAGGTCTCTGGACAGTGAACCATGAGGTGTGGGGTTCGATTGCCTGCCATACATAGCACTAATGTTGCTTGGCATGACATTAGTCTATATTTGCCACACTCAACCTAGGTGTAGTAAGTGGGTACCTGGTAGGATATATTCCTTGAATTGATCACTACCGTTGCCGGAGCTAAAGTCAGGGTAATAATATTCAGAGATGTTAGATGTATATCATAATGTGAGATGTGCTCATCAAGAATGGTATGTTGTTGTTATAAACCTATCAAATTTGTTATTATTAAAATTACTTTTATGATTCACTGTATGTACAGGTCCAAGCTGTCTCTCTTGATCTACTCAAGTTTCCCACACCAACCTCATCCCAGAACCTAGCAGAATCATTGTGTTCCATGCCAAACCTGACTGACCTGACGATTGGGAATAGGCTTTATTTTAGTAATTTCTGCTCTACATTGAAAGCAAAGGCTTCATCCATTCAGGTATAATAGATCAATTGAAATACAGTGTCTTTGCCCAACATTTTGTGAAGAACTGATGTTTTAATTTCACTGTTGTTACTTTTAATGTAATATATCACCAAATGAAACTTAACCTTCATATACTGGCTTCTTTTATCAAGATTCGTTGTGTTTTACTCAGCATTCTGTTTTGTTTTTGTTTTAAATGTTTTGGATAGGTGTATGGTCAGAGTTACTCTCATGAATATGCAATAATGAAATGCACTATGGCTGTAATTGTCAAAGTCAGTCCTCCTAATGTTCGACACATGCTCTCTCAGCACTTTGTCTTTGCTTACTATCGTGCATTATTAAACCAAATTCTCAACTTTAACCCCGTTGTACTCAGCATTCCTTTTTAAAACATTTTTAATATATGTTTTGGATCGGTGCATGACATGGGTTACTCTTATGAATATGCAGTTATTAAATTCACTATGGCTGTAATTTTAAAAGTCAGTTTGCTTGTTTTGTTATACGTGCTTGTGTGTCTGGGGGGGGGGGGTGTCGGCATAAAGTTTTATTTAAAAGTTTACCAGTTTTAAATGTGTGTTTTTGGTGGGGGACACAAGGACACTAAGTCTATATACCAGAGAGAGAGAGTACTGACCTGGTATGTAAATGTTTGATATATATCGAACAGTATGTCAGCCAGACTGGAATGGAGGAAAATGACATGAAATGCTCATTTATCTATATTCTTTTCAGGGTTCTTTTCCTCAAGCCAGAGAAGGAAATTTCAGCTTCAATGGAAAGCCTCAAGTGAATTTTGATTCATTCCTGCAGTTGCTCATTGACTATCGATTGTAAGTGAACTAAACATACTGAATTACAAATTCATTTTATTATACAACTCACCCCTAGATCCTAATCAAATGATTGGTCAAATGCGGTCACATGTGATTTACTTACTGAGACTATCACACGTTTTTCCATGAAGCATACAAAACTTTCCAGTACTTTAACGATCTTTAAAAACACAATAGGCAGCAGTGCATGTAGAGTTTGATGTGTTTTATATACTGTGTGGAGATCAATACATGTAGCACTGGATTGTAGAGGTAAGTGCGCCTATCTCTGTGTGTGCTTTATATTAAGCCTATTAAAGTTGGGGTTTTATCAATTACTAAAACCCATCTTGAAAAAAAAGTATTTTTACATCAAATAACATGGATCTAGGCTTTTTCTTGTATAAAACAAATGATAGATGTTTTCATTTGTTCATTACAGGGTCTATCCGCTCCTGTTAAGGCTGTTTATGCACCTATCATACTCAGCTTGACGGTTGCGTATGATAGATGCATACAGCCTCAACTCAAGAGCAGATAGATCATAATTATAATGTATTTATTTGCATGCATCATTTATATTTTATCGTGCAAAGATATCAGGTTTGATGTCTTACTTTTTTATCAGGCACATTTGCCTCTTCTTCTCATTTCTACCAAGTCTCTACGAAATGCAAGGCCACCCAAAGTTATTATGATGCAGCTAGTTGCTGCAAAATTTCTGCTAACAATATATGTATATTGACTTATTGTCCACAATAACCCAAATATATATGCTTAGTATTCTGGGGCCATATTCTGAAAACTATACTGTTTGTTGTCTTGTATGTTTAAATAGTCACAAACGTGTGTTCATTTATTGTGACTTGAGAGTGCATGGAATAGACAGTAAATGTAGGTGCTGGTGCAGATTTATCTCTTAAATGTACATGTCCATATCCAGCTTTGTGTAGAATCTTAGTTATCTTTACTATAATAGGAAACATTCTTTCACTAGCATAAAAGATAACATATATTTCAGAATACCACCCCAGCCCCTCCCCCAGCACCTGAGCCATGTAACATTGAAAGTTAAGATTAATATTATCTCCCAAACCTTGATTGTACTTGTATCTCCTTTAATAAATCTTAACATTATAATAAATAGCAACTTACCATTAATTCTATGTTACAGATACATGTAGATCAATGCTTAATAAGATACAATGAATTGTGGCAAAACTGAAGATTCAACAGATTTTAACAATTGATTGGATTGTCATGGCCCAGATCCTATCCCCCAAACATATATTATATATTCTTTCCTCAACATCAATTCAGGATGTACAGATAGGGTCCATGTGACTTCTCAGACGAGAAGGATGACCTATGATGGACATCACAGCCATCAGAATACCTTCGAGAGCCACATAATGGCAGTGTACAACCATCCAGATTGCACAGCTGGATTGCATGCTGCTCGATCGTATAGAACTATCTTCAAGACGGTTGTATGACACTTGCTACTGCAACAATTCCTCGCGTCAGTTTCTTACACTAACCAAAATTCTAATTTCAACCTCAAACCTTACATATTATTGTGAAGATAAACTTATAATATTCAACACTAATAATGAAACAGCAAATTCAATGTATTTCAGAGATATGCTGATCATACATTAAATTAAAGGGATAGTTGAGTTCTGTTTTCAGACCGCAAATGCCTTCAAAGTGCATGGTTATTTCTCTTATTCTTATCTATGACATTTATAGTGCCCTTTTAGAACCTAAAATTGCTATGAAGGTAATTTTAGACCCCAAAATGTGTGAAATTTAGCCAATACGATCATACCAAAGCAGCTCCACTTAAAACAAAATACGGCGACCGTTAATTAATTATTTGATTAAAAATAACAATACATGGGCCGGCTGGTTGTGCGTAATATAAGCAACACGGAAATGCCAACAAAAAAGCCAACATCGGCATTGGCTGAAATACGACGTTAAAGGCGTTATTTCGTTTTTTTCAACAGTTTTTTTCAAATTTTTCAAAATTTCTTATATTTGTGGTGGTACACAAGTATTAGAAATCGTTATATTTCAGCCGTCTCTGAACCGACTCTGATCAAACAAAGATTATTTTGTCATTTAAATATTATGTTCTTTCAAATTTGACACTCAATTTTTCATTATCTCTCAACAAATTAATTTGCGTAGCGCCCTCTGCAACAGAACTCGACTATCCCTTTAAGTGTATGCGTCGGCGGTTATGTGTCAGCGTATCACAACATAGCAACGCTTTTGTACACATTAAATATATCGTACAACGTGTAACTTAGCGTAACCCTAAACATTATTACCTTAACCTTTCATGAAGTATAGCCTGGATCATAGGATCATATGTTGATTCTCCATGCCAACTTTTTTGACAAGCATCCCCCCCCCCCCCCCTCTACAGGGTTCCTTTATTAATAGCAAACATTCATGTGAAACTACACAACATATACATTACAATCAAGCAAAATTTCATACCGTATTGACATCACTTGGTCAAACTAAAATCCAAGAAAAGCTTATAACTAAGCAAAAATCAATCATATACCATGATCAAATTGTTATTGTTTTATATGACAGACGATGACTTTAAACATAAACTCAATAAAAAACTAGTGATGAATTAAATCCAAAAGCAAAGTTTTTCATGGATTTCTTTTCTCTTAGATTTATTTTTAGCAACATAAAATCTGTAATCATGCAGAATCTGATATTGACATCAGTTGGCAAACTGAAATACAAGAAAAGCTTATATCTGAGCAAAAATCAATCATATACCATGTTCTATTCAAATTTTGTATTAATTTATCTGCTAGAGTTGTTCTAGCAATACACTTTTCCATTTCATAATAACATTTTATAGCTGACATAATGTCAAACAATAGTAACAAGTTTTTTTCCACTTAGCTGAAAAACAATTCTTTTCTTATCACCATGACAAGCATCTGGTCAACCAGTTGCGTTACTTAATATTCCAAGGTGTAACTCCCAATCGTTAGCAATTGAGAAGAAAAAAAATAGCTGTGAAGGATGACCTACTGAAGTTTTTTATTTTTGTCTGCACTAATAATACTAAGTTGCAAAAATGATCAGAAATTTAGAATCAGGAATTTGAAATCTGGGCCCTGTTTCATGAAACTTGTTATCAATAACAAGTTGCAATAACTATTACAAGCTAGTGAAATGGTTGCATTTGATTGGCTGAGAGCAAATTTGTCGTAGAAATGTGAAACTTGTTATTGATAACAAGTTTTATGAAACAAGACCCAGAGTTACTATGAGCCAGTTTGTCTGGAAGTGGGATTCCATTACGAGAACCCTCTTGCTTTAAAAAGTTGCAATATTAAACACAACTCAAACATGGTCGGAAATATAATTTTAATTTCAACTTTTTATGGAAGAGGCCCTTTAATGTTAATATTGACTATGAGGTTGTTTTGTATTGTGATTGTCATTTGATTAAGTATTTACAGTACCGTGTTGTACTTAATTGTATGCATTCTGTTCAGGTTCACTCAAGTTGAGGATATACAGTTGGCCCCCGAAGTTTACATGCACCTGGTAGAGATTTGTTTTACTCAGATGTTCTCAACTGCACTCATTCCTATCAGGAGTCACTCGTCTCAGAAGTATTAGTGATGTATATACTATATATATATTAATCAGAGAATATATTTGTATATCTTTCAGGCCCAACTTTACATGTATGTACATCTAGAATTCTGGGATTATTCCAGTACTTGATAATGTTTTATTTTTTCCTCGCCTTCTTCTATTTTAACTATCAGTAGATGTGTACCAAGTTTTGTGTGCCTTATGCTTTGTATATACTATAAACAGTTGTATATCTTCTTGAAATGAAAAGTTGGCAGGAATGAGTGAAGTTGTGATAATGTATATCGGGCCCAACTGTACATGTATGTACATCTAGAATTCAGGGATTATTCCAGTACTTGATAATGTTTTTGTTTTTTCTTTGTCTTCTTCCATTTTAACTACCAGTAGATGTGTACCAATTTTGTTGTGCCTTATGCTTTGTATATATTATAAACAGAGACCATATTTGTATATCTTCCTGAAGTGAAATGTTGGCTGGAATGCGTGAAATTCTGAAAATGTATATCTGGCCCAACTGTATGTCTATGCAAATTATGTCTACAATTCATGGGTAATTGCAGTACTTAATAGTGTTGTTGTTTGCCTCTGAGTAGATGTGTACCAAGTTTTGTGTGCCTTTTGCTGAAGGCCTTCATGTTTGAACAAACTGGTCTTGAGATTTGATATTAGCCTTAATGCCAAGAGCTACTTGTATAGGAGGTATATAAGCATTGAAATCCTGGAATCGGTGACATATTTAAATGTCATAAACACAATTTTTCAATACAAACTGGCATGCCAGTATGTGATTACTTAAGACATACTTTCTATAGGTGTATAAATCAATATTTCTTCTGAAGGTACATGATTTTTATGAAATAAATTTAGCAATGAAAGAATGTTTCCAATTTCAAGAAAATAATCTTATCACTGTAGTCCAAATCAGATGATCATATAGATTGTCAGTTTACAGCCTTGTATATACATGATATGCAAATAATTCCAAACTAACTGACATGGAAATTGTATTACATCTGAAGAAAAGAAAAAAATAATACTAATAAATGTAACTTACTGTATATAGCACCAATTCACTCTGTGGAGTGCTCAAGGTGCATGTAGAAATAATTAAGAATGAAACAGAAGCGTTTTTACATGATTTTTACAGGAATCAGAGCCTGTTATACTCTTTTTGATTTCTTCATGAAGGCTATTTCAATAAGGTAGGACACGCGTGAGCAAGGGATCTGTTCAGAGCAATCATGTTTGTGCTTATCATGTTTATGTGTACCGCGCATGTGCCAAAGATTAAAGTAATTGTTGTTTCTTATTCCGAGTCTGAAATTGTGATTTATTTGTAAGGGTTGAATCCAGAGAGGTGGGGAAGGGAGCGAGGGACCGTGGGATGGAGGGATGAGAGAGAGTGATGAGGGTGCATGGAGATGGGGGATGGAGTGAGGAAAGGGAGAAGAGAGAGTGAGTGAGGGAGAGAGATGAGGGTGGGAGTGGGGGTGTATAGATCTATAGGAGGAGGTGGTAACAGATATAGTGAGCAAGAGAATAGAAGGAAGATATATAGAGCATAATTATGAGAGGTGGGGATGTAGAGATGGATAGCCAATATGTACCAGTAAGAGAAAGGAGATCGAAATATTTGAGTATATGAGGGGGGTGGGGGGGGGGGGGTGGAGAGATGTTGAGGTGGATAGCGAAATAGAAAAAGGAACAGGTTCAAAAGAAAGATTTAGAGCATATGAGAAGTAGGGAGATGGAAAGCATGAGAAATGGAGCAAGCAAGAGAAAGAAAGGAGAGATGTAGAATGTGTGAGAGGTGGGGGGTGTAGAATCATGTAGTGCTAATGAAGTAGAAGATACATGTATGGCGTGGCAAATAGCGGATGCTTTTTATGATGTAGAGTGTAATACGCATCACAGAATTAAGATTTAAATATTGATTTCCTTTGTTATATTTAACAAGATGCCATAGAATGGTCTTATTATATTTTTTCAATCTAATGTGATCATTTGAAGTGTCACAAGTGAAGTATTGAAATACGGACCCGTGTGTTTTCACTGTACAATATATATTGGTATATGTATGCCTAGATATACTTTGTCTAGTTCTTTTACTAATGTAGCATGCTGCAATATCAAAATGTTTCTTTAAAATTCAGGCTTTCTCAATATATTTAGCATCAGTTTAAAGTTTAAAAGCCATCTTAAGTTGAAGTACAGCATACAATTATAGCTAAATGCATGAATAAGGGTTTTCACTTATCTTCCGAATTACATTACGATACACATATGGCACTGTTTTTTTTTAACTATGACCAAATAGCTTAATGACCCTTTGACAGCCTGAAACTTTACAAAGATAAAGAATTAGAAATCAGTTACAACTTTTTCTTGTAGCATGGACCTAGGTTAACCTCCCATAGCTTAACGAAAAATTGTCAGCGTTCCCTTATGTGCATGAGGTATCCCTGAACAGCCAATTGTTTACGGAATTTTGTAACAAAATTGACATACCTTTTTGGTTGGAGCCGAAAAAATATATACCCACAAGCAATATGTTTCTATTGATGATTAATGAGGATGGGTGGATCTTAAAGAAAGTTAACAGTGATCTGAAGTAACTCCTGTATTTTGATGGAACAGTGCAATTGAAAATGATGTTTCGGACGTTACATTTTCCGTAAACAATGTAGGCCCTCATTTAACCCACTAGAACAATCATTTAATGAGATTGTTTATGGTTTGAATAAGCTTATTAGTTACTCCAAGTCATTAAATTAAAAGAAAATATAATTTAATTGTAGTAGCGCTTATATTACAAATATATTCAAAATTTGAAAAAGTTGTCTCATTTTCCGTAAACAATTTTGTAACGTCCGAAACAACTTTCGATTTGAAGTAGCAGAAAATATATGAACTGCAGGACCTATCTTTTGTAACATTTGTTAAACATTTCATGGCGGCTACCCACCAAAAAAAAGAAATTTGCAATACATCATTACAATACTATTTTATAGTTAAAACCAATTTTCCGTTAACAGTTGTAACGTCCGAAACAAAAAATACCAAATAAATGATGATAATCCATATTTGAGGGTATCTGGAGTGAATAAATCATTATGAAATAAGTTATTATAAGTCTTAACACAAGTCAAAACACAAATCAGGTCTTTCAAATCCAATCATTTTGTGTAAACTCAAGAAGGGTGTTTCGGACGTTACACTACTTGATTGTTAACACATAGTTTGCAAATTTCAACTAATTTTCGATCATATGTGCAAGTTACGATTCCACAATGCACACTCCTGTTAAAAACATTGTTTTGATAATTTCATTTAGATCTAAATATAAAAATATGAAGAAATATGAGGCAAAAAATCAAATTTTCCGTAAAATATCTAAATTTTCTGCAAAATTGACTTATAAAACATAAATATTGAAGCCACACTTTGTGGTGCAAGGCATTCCTGGCTGCTTTAGTATATCCTTAATTGTAATTTATCAGAAAAAATCTCAATAAAAGTGACTCATAAAAAATTATTCAGCCATTTTAACAGCTCTTTCTGTATGCCGTTAGCACGTTTCGGATGTTACATTAAACTATTAACAGACATTTTCATACTTTAACTAGTTCAAATGAGGGGCAAAGATAGATGCGAGAATAGCAAATTTCAATTTTTCAACCTCTCCTCTTGCTATTTACATTGCTGTGTGTTTGCAAATCATCACGTTTTCATTTTTACAGAGGTTGTTCCAAATTATGTCATATAACCAAATATTGTATGGTCAATCTAAACTATTTGGTAGGTTACAAAAGCTCAAAATCACCCACTTAAGCAATACCCAGTGTACATGTACATGACACGGGTATGATACAGGTATATAAAGTTGATAAAATCAAGCAAATTAAAATGATTTTCTAAACATTTATGGGAAATATGGATTTTCATTTGAAAATACCTTTTAAAAAGGGCACTCAGTACACGTAACTAATCTGTGTAGAAAATACATACATGTATAAAAGAAAAGGGCGTTACCAGTAATACCTTATTTAATGATCCTAAACATATACATGTAGTATCTTCCTCAAATGTATGCATACATACAAAATGTATAAGCTAGTGTAGGGATTTATTTTGAACTTCTGAAACTCCCCTTCATATCCATGATTCATCCCTTTCATATCAATAGGTCATCTCTCATTCACATTCACCCTTTTCATCCACCATCCTTTCATCTGTCTAACCCTCTCTCTCCCATTGGTTTCAATGTTCACCTGATGCAGTCAAGCTTATATAATATAATTTACATATACTATGAATATTCAATATATACCCTTTGTTTATGTTTGAATATTCAAGAATACTTTGTGATGTTGATTTATACTTGTATGGGACTATATGAATATTTGTTGATTTATTCTACTTTGCATGGAATGTATGTGGAATGCTACATAGAATGCTGTAATGCTTTTACACATTAAAACCTGGTCAGTTAGCCAGTATTTATCAATCCTACAACATGTCTGCTGGGCTGCCTCTGTGTTAAGAGTGCTAGGAATTATCTGTTAGAACCGCAACCCTACACTAGTGTGAAATATAAATGGGCTGTCCGTTTTTGGTTTTTTTCCTCGACGAAATGTCAAAGTTGGGGGTGCGGCGCTGCGGCCTTATCGCCGGCAAATACGGTACATGTTTAACCTACACTGTATATTGTTTGTCACCTGTAATATAGGCACAGCAAGAGTTATGATCTATCAACCAACCAACCGGCCAACCAATCAATCGGTCATCAATTAAATAAATAAATAAATACTTATTTAAGAGCATTAAAAAATGTTGTCGTTTGAAACAGCCTCCTAATACAAATAGTGGTAAAGGATGATTAATACTACAGTAGTATTATAACCTAAAACATACACAATTTTAAAATACATCTAAAATGTCTCATTCTCGAGATGTACATAAATTAGGATTCACTTATTTCTTATTACCGTACTTACATGACTGGGGGTACTTTTTTATAGTTTTATTTTTTTAAAGATTTGTCAATGTTTTGCTTACATCCATGTATGTGTTAGTGATATTATTTAATGACACACTATATAGTTGAGGGCAAAGAACATTATCAAGCTGATTAAACATCTATATTGTAGAGTTTGTAGAAATTGATGATCTCATTGAAATGTTAACATCGTGTAACATCCGAAACAAACCATAGTATACATTTCACACTGTTGTTCATAACATGCAATAAAGAGTATGTTTCTAAGTGAATTTTCTAAGGAGTTTTGATGACTACAATCGATATTAGCTTCATATTTCACTCTGTTAGATCACATAAGCATTTTTAACTACCGGTACACGTTTTTGAAATGAATAATATACCTTACATAAATTGAGTGGTCGATGAAGACAAACTTGGTATACATGTATGTGCTAAACTAATTAAAACTGCACAGTTTGTTTCCATAAATGTTACAGAAGTATTTTTCTGCAAACAATTAATGTAACTGAGGTCAATAATACCTAAAGAAAAGCAATTAACTTGAATAAAGTTATTATGTTAACAGTGTGTAACGTCCGAAACATCAGTGGTGTGCCATATGAAAATTATTAGGCAATGCACTGGTTCCCAATTTGTTTGCATGTATTTACCTTATATCATCAGTTGTTATAATAAAATAAGTTTGACCTAAGAAAAAAGTATTTTACCTATTGAAATAAAAACTTGTTATAGTCAAAACCCTAATTTAGAGCTATTTTTCACTTTCAAGGGATACAAAATCTGTATTTTTTAAGATAGAAACTCAACAATTTGCATGAATAACCTCTGAAACATATTCTTAAAGACCCAACATATTTAAAGGTGTAGTTAATAGCAAATGAGTTTTATGTCACAGTTATTAAATATGCTATTGATCACAATAAAATTGTAAAAACTCAAAGTATTCATATCTGGTGAATAAATAAGGAGATAGATTAAGGTCCAGAATTTGCATTTCTCAAAAATATGATTAGTCCTGATCCTAAAAATAAAAGTTTGAAGTGAGTAAACATAATTTAATTTTGGACCCATTTGTGTAAACATTTGGTATAAGTTTTAAAAAAACAGTGCCGTATACATGTGTGACATCTTGTAAAGGATGGTGGACCTGAATATCAGATCAAGTGTCATAAACAGAAGCCAAAATCTTATTTCCATTTTTCACTCCAGTTATATATGTCTGTCTGAGTTTTTTCGTATATTATTTTAGCGAGGAATGTTTGTATCAAAGCGGAACGAAGTAATACCCCAATTTGGACATGCTTACACTTCAAATAGTTTTGGTGGAATTGTCCGTCTTTCATCTCACGACCATCTCTGACAACGCTACTCTTTCCCGGTAACGGGAGCTCAGCAAGCACAGTTCTTTGCCTTGCGAAGGAATTTATTACATAGAAGAAGAAGAAGAAGAAGATCAGATTGTAGCCGTGTGATGAGGAAGCAAATTAATAGTTGAATACTGAGGCCTATTTACTTTGAAGACAATGACGTAATTTCAAGCCACAATACCATCGACTAGAAAGGGTGGGGGGGGGGGGCCGACCCTCATCAAATTTCTATTTTCAAGTTTAGTTCATTTCACATTTCACATTCATGGCATGAATAATTCATGGATTAAAAGTTTATTTCTTTCAATAAAAACACAAAAATTAAATTTTCAGGCTCTTACCTTTTTTGACACTCTCCCTTTTAACTTTTTCAATATTATTTGCCCCATCAGGTAAGTATTTTCTAACGATAACCATAATAGTCATAACAATCAACATTATCATATTAATTTCTGATGTCAAATATTGAAATATTTTAGAAAACGACAAACAAACACACACAAAATCACATCAAATGCTACAGGAGTATTTTATTCATACTTTAACAACATTTAACAAGTTTTTATAATCATCAATATAATTAGATAATTATATTTGTGACGCCAGATTCATACTTGAGCTAGGCGTGGTTTACGGGTGTTTCAACAAGCCTTTTAGTCGATCTTAAAATAAATCCGATCATTTTATTATCAGATGATCTAAATTCGATTTTGAATGATAAAAAACCCTCAAGAAGCTTCAAATGTTCTCGATTTAAACTCTAACTTGAGTCTTAGGTTCAGTATAAAAATGTCAGAGGTAGAAAAAGTGATATTTGTGACAATTCTACGCCATCAATATCGGTAGAGGTGTTTCAATTTCGTTTCCACAATTCCTTTTCCTAGATCTATTTAGAAAAAGAACCAAAACACAAATGAGCATAATAATCCGACCCGAGCTGCACTGGACCAAATTTTTTTAAAAACCGCTATTCATTTAGTCGCGCGTTATGGTTAGCGGTCCTTATGAATAATGGTCCTTAGGAATAGCGGTCATTATGAATAGCGAGCTTGACCCTCTATTTCAACCCCCTGTCAATTTTGTTTCGACCTTAAGCTAGGCCTTTCGGGCATTGCATGTTATTTTCTATTTGTGCGTATTGTGTGGTATAAAGTATATCATATTTTCTTTTTTTTTGTGGAGATACCCCATCCCCTCGTCCATGTATCTGCCAATATATACATCTTGAACTTTCACTATCATCATCTCGGAGCTGATCATCAAGTAAGATATGCTTCACCGAGTTGTACCGGGTTTTACCGGTTTTTGTATCGGGTTTTACCGAGTTTTACCGAGTTTTACCCCCCCCCCCCCCCCACCCCTCCACCCAGCCCCTCGTTCCTAGAGCTGCCACAATGTCTCTCACATTCACTATCATCCTTTCACGCTAATTTATTCAAACAAACTTTCTAAGCCAGTCACCCCTTCTTCGCGGTATCTCTTGGCGACCCAGCTCCGCACATTTTCGCTTGTCGGGTACCTCAGTTTCGGTTTCTCCGCTTGTACGCACTCCACGATGACGTCGATGACGGGTCCAGTCTCCTGCGCGGTGAACTGGTCAGGCTTGCTGAGTAGGGCTTGGAACGCCGTCATTTCCTGCATGGGACAATAGTAATATAGTAGTAGAAGTAGTAGTAGTATTATAGTATAGGATTTCCCGGCCAAATTCGCGAGTTTGTCATTCGAATTCATTTACTTTGCATTTAAGTTAGCGCAGATCAGCTTTGCCATGCCAATTATCATTCAATATTCCCGATTTTGTATTTAATTTAGGAGTTTGGTCGAAGGATTTCATAGATCTGTCATTCAATTTAGAAACTGCTCAACTAGCATTCAAATTAATCGTCACTTGTCGAGGCGTCATTTTTATCATTCAAATTAACACCTGTCATTCATATTCGAAATATTTTTATTCAAGTTAGGAATGTTAGGGGGAAGAAATGCAACACACGTTTACAGTTTTAAAAAAAATGCAATTAAATGCATGATTTGCCATTGGGGTCTTTTCTGTTATTCCATTTATTAATTTTGAGGACATTGCATATGGGTATAGTCAGACATTACCCATAGGAAAGAAATGAGCCTGCCGCATACTCCTGCGGCAGACTTGCCGCAGACAGTCATCTTTTTCACATGCAAATTAGTTTTGCAGCAGACTTGCCGCAGACTTGCCGCATACTCTTTCAGTATGATGAAGAGTCTGCGGCAGGTCTGCCGCAGACTTGCTGCAGACCTGCCGCATACTCTTTCAGTATGATGAAGAGTCTGCTGCAGACCTGCCGCAGACTCTTCATCATGAATATTCATATCTCATATAGACCTGCTGCAGACCTGCCACATACTCTTTCATATCCAGTACGTGGCAATAAAGTATGCATGTAGAAGAACCAGTGATAAACTGATTGATACTTCATAATCGATATTGGCAATATCGATATTACCAATTAGGTAAAACCAATTTTATCGATATTACCAATTAGGTATATTCTATTCTCAATTGTATTAACTCCATCACATAGATCATTTGAAGTGTATTCAAGAGTAACATTTAAAGTGACACAGGCTCGTACACATAATATATATACTAAATATGTATATTGTTTCTTGGTTAGTAATCATATAATCAATATATCTATTGCTAAAACGTGAATGTAATTGTAACATGATCAGACAAAATAATCTATTGGTTAATAATGGCAAAAGGAAAATAGAAATCACAAAAATGATGTGCATTGTCTTAATTTGCTTAACAAATCATGATAAATGTATTTTTCTGTCACACGTGTAAAGTAATAATGAATATGCATGAGATGATTATGTATTGGTTTCAATTGGTTTCAATTGGCCCTATTAGACTTTAATGGGATTTCAATTGGACCAATCTGCCCCATTAGACTTTAAAAGGTTTTCAATTGGTTTCAATTGGACCAATTGAAGTCCAACTTCAGGCCAATTGGGGTCCCATTAAAGTCTAATGGGGCATAGACCAATGGGGCCAATGGGCCCAATTGGTCCAATAGGGACAATCTGGACCAATTGAAACCATCTGAAGTCCTATTAAAGTCCCATTGAAACCTGTTAAAACCTATTGAGACCAATTGAAACCAATTGAAAATTCAATTGGTGTTCAATTGGTTTCAATTGGATTTTCGTCTTGGGATATAGTTACAACAAAAAAGTGAGTTAGTGGGGCTGAAGATAAGATCACATATGGCACAACAAAAAAGTTTGAAACAGTCTGTTAATTCCTCAGTCTCCTCGTATGTAATAAATTCCTCTTATGGTACCAGTTGAGCAAATTGTTTGGTTTGACAGAAGCTAAAAAGACAATTAACAGTGCTAATTAACACAGGAATTTACAAGATCATGGGCTCAGCCTGCAACCTCATATGGTACTGCATGTCCTACAAAATGGCCGCCTATAGCCTTGCTTCAGACTGTATAATTTCCCACTTTTCTGTGGCAGACCTGCCGCAGACTGTTCCTGTGGCGTACTGGTATGCGGCAAGTCTGGAGCAAAGTTTCGCCCTGCCGCAGACCGTTCCTGTGGCATACTAGTATGCGGCAAGTCTGGAGCAAAGTTTCATCCTGCCGCAGATCTGCCGCAGACTGTTCCTGTGGCATACTAGTATGCGGCAAGTCTGGAGCAAAGTTTCATCCTGCCGCAGATCTGCCGCAGACTGTTCCTGTGGCATACTGGTATGCGGCAAGTCTGCAGCAAAATTTCATCCTGCCGCAGATCTGCCGCAGACTGTTCCTTTGGCATATTGGTATGCGGCAAGTCTGCAGCAAAATTTCTTTCTGCCGCATACTTCGGCATACTCTTTGCCGCAGACTAAAAGTCTGCCGCAGATCTGCGGCAGGTCTGCGGCAGGTCTGCGGCATGTCTGCGGCATACTTTTCACTTTCCTATGGGTAGGTAAAGAAGGGGCGAAATCAAGGGATATGGCATTTCTGCACGGACATGTTCATATACCCCGGAAAAGCGGGGATACAAAAATACCTACCCCAGTCACAATATTGTAACCTTCCTCCATAATGAAATTGTGATAAATTTATGATGAAACACAAGACAAACAACTTCCTTACATGAAAATTTACAAAAATATTGAGACCATCAAGTCCGTAGATATAAGTCGTTTTTTCCTTATTAACAGTCAAACTTAAAGGATGATGAATATCAGATAAATCTAAAAGTATATAAAGTGTATAAATGCAGGAAAATAAAATATGATGAAATAAATATGGAAAAACAATCTTGAAAGAAAAAGAATGAGCTATAAAAAGTGTGTAAGAAACGAGAAATATATATTGACCATCAATTTCAGTGCACAAAGTGCTAATTTGAATGCAACAAATGAATTAGAATGCTAGAAGTACACCGTCGCGATGTCAGAAAATCGTGTTGCGCTAAATCGAATGACCAAATAGCGAAAGAAGCACTTTGTTCATTAATTTGAATGAAACATACATAGATTCTAACGAAAATTTCATAGATTTGAAATCTAGAAAAAGAATATAAACCCGAGATATACCCGACAGCACTAAAACCGTCGAATTTGAACGCAAGACAAATTAAGTTTAATGACAAACTCGCGAATTTGGCCGGGAAATCCTATAGTATTAGTAGTAGTTGTTGTACATGTAGTAGTATAGAAGTAGTAGTAGTAGTAGTAGTAGTAGTAGCAGCAGCAGTAGTAGTAGTAGTAGTAGTAGTAGTAGTAGTAGTAGTAGTAGTAGTAATAGTAGTATAAATTAAGTAGTAGCAGTAATAGAAGTAATATAGTAGTAGTAGAAGTAGTAGTAGTAGTAGTAGTAGTAGTAGTAGTAGTAGAAGTATAGTAGTAGTAACATTATTTTAGTAGTAGTAGTAGTATAGAAGTAGTAGTAGTATTAGTAGTAGTACTAGTAGTAGTACTAGTAGTAGTAGTAGTAGCAGTAGTAGTAGTATAGGAGTAGTAGTATAGTATAGTAGTAGTAGTAGTAGTAGTAGTAGTAGCAGTAGTTGTCGTATATAGTAGTAGTAGTGGTTTAGTAGTAGTAGTAGTAGTAGTAGTAGTAGTAGTAGTAGTAGTATAGTAGTAGTAGAAGGAGTAAAAGTAGTAGAAGTATAGTAGTAGTAGTGGTAGTAGTAGTAGTAGTAGTAGTAGTGGTAGTAGTAGTAGTAAAGTAGTAGTAGAAGGAGTAGAAGTAGTAGAAGTATAGTAGTATAGTAGTAGTCGTAGTAGTAGTAGACTGTAGTAGTAGTAGTAGTAGTAGTAGTAGTAGTAGTAGTAGTAGTAGTAGTAGTAGTAGTAGTAGTAATAGTAGTATAAATTAAGTAGTAGCAGTAATAGAAGTAATATAGTAGTAGTAGAAGTAGTAGTAGTAGTAGTAGTAGTAGTAGTAGTAGTAGTAGTAGAAGTATAGTAGTAGTAACATTATTTTAGTAGTAGTAGTAGTATAGAAGTAGTAGTAGTATTAGTAGTAGTACTAGTAGTAGTACTAGTAGTAGTAGAAGTATAGTAGTAGTAGTATTATTTTAGTAGTAGTAGTAGTAGTAGTAGTAGTAGTAGTATAGTAGTAGTAGTAGTAGTACTACTAGTAGTAGTAGTAGTAGTAGTAGTAGTAGTAGTAGTAATATGAATAGTAATAGTAATAATAATAATAATAATAATGATAATAATAATATTAATGATAACAATAATGATAATATATTATTAATAATAATAATAGTAATAGCAATAGTAGTATTAACTTTAATAATAAAGATAAGATGTAAACTTCCAAAAAAAAGAAGAAAAGGAGGAAGAAGAAGAAAAGAAGAAGAAGAAGAAGAAGTAGAAGAAGAAAAAGAGGAAGAAGAAGTAGTAGAAGAAGAAGAAGAGGAAGAAGAATAAGAAGAAGAAGGAAAAGAACTAGTAGAAGAAGAAGAAGAGGAAGAAGAAGAAGAAGAAGAAGAAGAAGAAGAAGAAGAAGAAGGAAAAGAAGTAGTAGAAGAAGAAGAAGAGGAAGAAGAAAAAGAAGAAGAAGAAGAAGAAGAAGAAGAAGAAGAATAACTACATTTATTGCGTACAGGTACATCCATCCATAATATAAGATGATTAAGGTGCCTTTTATTACCATAGGCTTAGCACAGCTGCTCTAAGGCATTCAAGGAATAAATTCCTCCAATAGTTCATGGTACCAATGCACTATAAACTACACCCTATTCAAGTGTGGCAAATATAGGTTAATATCTTGTCAAAGGACATTGGTGCCGCGGTGGGACCCGAACCGCAAACCATGTGTTCCACTACTTGTTTTAAAGAAATGAAATATGATTATTATGGATATGACGGAAACGATATCTCACCTTC
Source organism: Strongylocentrotus droebachiensis (assembly GCA_035222895.1). Taxonomy (NCBI): domain Eukaryota; kingdom Metazoa; phylum Echinodermata; class Echinoidea; order Camarodonta; family Strongylocentrotidae; genus Strongylocentrotus; species Strongylocentrotus droebachiensis. The sequence goes on from JAVYIG010011403.1 coordinate 43,548, forward strand.
ACTGTGTCTTCAGAAACGATTATGTTGTCATCTTCTGCCTTGGAGTTTGTGGACATAGTTTCAGCAAATTTGGTCGCCACTGGTCCTGGCTGGACTGTACTGATGCTATAAAATCAGGAGTATTTAAATGAAGAAACAAAAAGATATAATGCAATGGCATTAAGAAAAGGGCAGCAAAGGGCGTCGCTCGAAGGGTTGCGGGGTGTAGTAACACCCCCTTCTCCAGGATACACTGTGGTATAATTATTAGTGAAGACTCTTGACTTTCAGTACACATGTTCTAGAGGCCCCGGTTTCCGTTTTGGCGTTTGAATCTGTATTGTATCCTCGCAAATGTGTTTTTGCCTCTCTCAACCCAGGTGCATTGAATGGTTAGTATGAAAGTAAAGGTAACGGGAGTTTTCTTGATACGAGCAGTTTTAATTGGTGGAAAACTTCGTTGTGGAACTAACACAATAATCATCATCACAATTTGCTCCTTTCTTCAAAGTTTCTAGGCAAACAAATGTGTTTGGGGGAGGAGGTGGCGAAATTGTTGGAAAACTGAAGAGCTTTCAAAAAACAAAAACAAAAATTGTGTGAAAACTCTGATCTAGCGTTGTCTCTGTAGGTTGTCTCGATCAGAAGTTGGAGTAAGGATGTGAAAAACCGTTATGTCCCGGATCCGGAGCCCCGATCTGCGCTCCTTCTAACGTTTTTTTTTAGCACGGTTAGGCATACACTATGGTCAAATCTTATAATGATTGAATATAATCGTGTCGCTTTTACCCAAGGAAGCCACATCAGTATAATTACTGCTCTTTCTCATTACCCTATCATTACCATGTATTATACTCTCTTAATTTCTAGGATTTATTTTTAAGTCCAAAGAATTTATTTTTTAAATCCAAGGGCGACTGTAATCAGTGACAAAACACTTGGATTTAAAATAAGTCTAAGCTAAGACTTAAAATGTTAAGTCCTTGAAAAGGTTTAAAATTTAAGTCAATTGGATTTATATTTCAAGTCTTTTAATATTTACTTTAAACCTTTCTTGGATTCATTTCAAAAATAAGTCTAAGCTAAGCCTTAACATTTTAAGTCCCTGAAAGATTTTAAGTTTAAGTCAATTGTATTTATATTTCAAGTCTTTTAGATTTACTGGTCTAGCTGAGCCATTAGAACCATTTGGTAAAACTTCCAACCAGTTGAACGGCAACAACACTTCAATACTGGTACGTCTGTATTTTTAATGTAAAGGCATCGGTAATAAGTAGACTTATACATAATTAAATTAATCGAAATCTTTTCATATACTTGTATTTTATTGAAATTATTTTAGTTCATAGTTAATGTTTCCCTTATTCATGTTTAATTAAATGTAATTCATACGAAGTAGCGAAATGTCCTAATAACTGGTAATTTATATTTGTAGTATTTTCGAAATGAATTGCATATACCTAAATCATCAGTAATTAAGAAATATGCTGTAAATTCAGATAAATTGTTAACAAAACATAGATCTGCACGCACCCCATATTCAGTATGCAAATTAATTGGTGTCAGCTGGTTCAACTGGAAATATGCCAACAGTCAGTCATCAACTGGTGCAACTGGAAATATGCACATCTGATTGGCGAGAAGTTTAAGTCTCTCCAAGATTTATATCTAGAAGCTGGTTTCGATAAAACTTTTAGTCGAATTCCCAATTTATTAAGTCTTAAAGACTTGAAATATTTTAAGTCTCAAAATGGATTTAAAATTTAAGTCCTAGAAATTAAGAGAGTAAGATGATGACGTGGATCCTAATCAAATGATTGGTTGAGAGCGTACACGTGACCAGGCATTTGTTTTGCCTAAAGCCCCCATCACACTAGTTCTTACTACGTTCTGGAACCGTCCTAGAAAATCGTAAAACGGGTTGTGGTCGGGGCAGAAAGTGTAAAGAAATGTCTATAATACGATCCTAGTTCGTTCATAAACAGTCATCAATACGTCCATCTCGTTTGTACCCCGTCCACAGTCAGCTCACATCAAGTTCAGATCGGGTAAATTTGCCATTGATCCAGGCAGTCCAAGCCCGTCCGTAGTCAGTTTCGACCTATTATTAACTAGTTCTACCTCGTTCCCAATACGTCCAAACCCATTCTTACTAGTTCGCCACTTGTTATAACTAGTTTTTAACCCGACCACCCCGTTCAGAGACACTCCAAGTCGTCCTCATCTCGTTCTTAATGCGTTCGAACGCGCTCCTAGAGCGTGTGCAATCCCGTCCTGGCTCGGGAGCTATAAAAAACCAGCGTGTTCTCGCCATTCCTCATTCCCGTTCAACTTCAACGCTTCAAGCTTTGCAAATCAAAACATTCAAGTCAAGCCCCCATCACACCAAACTAGTTCTTACTAAGTTCTGGAAAATGTTGACAAACGGGCTCAAACTTTGTGCGAACGGAGTTAACGTATTAGCAACTATTCACGATCTTTTTAAGAACTTCATGGACGGGCTCGGACTTGCCTAGGACGGGATGGGTGCTCTAGAACTTTGGGCCTGTTCAAAATTTCCCCCGTCCTTCAATTAGACGGAGTGACAACGTACTTAAACCGAGATGGACGTACTACGGACATAATTACCGTAGTATGAACGGAATTGCCGTACTTCAATCCTACTAGAAACGTGTTACAACGTGATGTGGTCGAGCATTATTTAGAAAGAATGCGCTGGGTTTTTATAACCAGGACGGGATTGCACAGTAGACGGTACCATATACCATGTACATGACCTGGAAAGTTGTGAAGTACAAGGTTTTTTTGTTGATTGGTGTTCTGATTATGCTGATTATGCTATTTAAGACAACTGCATTACTTAAAAATTAAAACTGTCATAAATGAATTCCTCGCCATGGAAAACCCTAGATTAGTCATATTATCCATGTTTTCAGGCTTCCTGGAAAATATTAGCAACATTATTACATATTACACATAATGCTAATTAGATTATTATGCTAATCAGGCTAATTATACTACATTTACATGGAATATCTTCTCATGAATAAATGTGTAGTCTTTCAAAAGTGACTTACAAGGTTGCATTGCACCATTTTCAGGCTGATAGATAAACAATGACAATGAAGTCAATATACTAATTAGCTCATTATGCTAATTAATTAATTTAAGACAATTTCATTACTTAGAAATAAAAACTGGTGTCAAAAATGAATTCCTCGTCATAGAACACCCTTGGAAAGTCGTATTATCCATGTTTTCAGGCTCCCTGGATTAAGATTAGCAACATTATTACATATTGCACATATGCTAATTAGATGATTATGCTAAATAGGCTATAACTAAAATTACCCAAGGTTGCCAAGCTGGCAACCAAGCTGAATTTACTTCAATACCCATCTAGAACACGAATCAATGACAAAATGATTGTATTATTTAAACATATTTGTGGCTTACACCCAGTAAATAAGATCGATTGATCGATCTGCATTGAAAAACAAGTCAGACAAAATCTTTGAACCGATCTTATTTACTGGGTGTAAGCCACAAATATGTTTAAATAATTGAAATTCTCCCAGGAATCATTACATTTATTTTAAAAAAAACATTGTACTTAACAACTTTTCCAGGTCTGAAAAACTTCTACAGGACTACAGCACGATATGAGCGCGTTCGAACGCACTGAGAATGAGTTGAATGTCTCTGAATGGGGAGGTTGAGTTATAAACTAGTTGCGAACTAGTACAAATGGTTTGGACTGCTTGGAAGTCAAATTTACCCGATCTGAACTTGATATGAACTGACTGTGGACGGGTACACACGAGTTGGACTAATTGTGGACTGTAAATGAACGATCTAGGATCGTATTAGAGACATTAGTCCAATCAAAGCCCGTCCATGAAGTCCCTATTTAAAACAGATCGTAAACAGTTGCTATTACGTTCAACTCCGTTCACACAAAGTTTGAGCCCGTTTGGCAACATTTTCGAGAACGTAGTGAGAACTAGTTTGGTGTGATGGTGGTTTAACACGTAATTTTGATAATAACCGGCCATTATGGTCAAAATCTTATTATGATTGAATATTTTGAAAATATATAATATCTTATATAACAAACAACACACATAATTTTGTTCGGGCATTAGTAAAATTACACACACTCGGTACCTTCAAAACACTATGAGTCCAGTGTGTTCGACTGTTCCAAAGGTATCTTGTGTGGGTCATTCTTACTAATGCCCTCACTGCTGTGTATTATTTGTATACTATCTACAAATGTACTGAGAGGGACACATATAGACTAAACACCTTATCCAAGGATGTTAGCACCGAGCGAGGATTGAACCCAGAACCTCTCGTCAAGAACGTCCAATATATATATCACTGTGCCTCTATTAGAGTTATAACTTAATCTTTCTTTGTGTGTGTTTATTTTTGTTGTTTTGTGTTTTGGGGTATTTGTAATGTTTCTTTAACAAAATATATTTAAATATCTCAAGGTGTTCATGTATAGTTAACAATTTTTTAGCATATCCAATTTAATCAGAAAGTGCAAGCAGTTGGTATTATTATTCGACTTATTTTCAAATTTGATCGTGTAAAGGTTTTTTGTATACACATATCTTTTAAAACGTGTAAACGAATGGGAACTGTGCAAAAAATGTATTTTTTGTTGTTGCATGTATTCACTCAGCTGTGTTATAGAAATGTGACGCGTATTATACTTTACAAAACCAGTACTCATCATAAACAAAAACCGCTGTAGTTTGCCGTGTCATATCTGGTCGAAAAAACCTTTACACTCAAGTCATCATAAAAAATAAAACAAATACGGTTTACCTCGTCTCCTCTGAACTAGGCTTCATCTTTAACCCTTTGCTTACCGGAACCTGGTGGTCCATGTGTTAAGCCTATGGGACCTAGACAATTCAGTAGTCGACGGGTTAATAAGTTCAATGGGGGTACCACGTACCTTATTCCAAAGTGTTTAAGCTGTGGCAGTAACGATTCAGTAAGTCCCTCCATCGCAAACTTCGTTGCATTGTACACATCCATGTAAGGCATAGCTTCAGAAAGAGAGAGAGAGAGAGAGAGAGAGAAAGACGTTATTTTGGAGCACGATCGCAAAGAATTTCGAGAAATCAAATCAAGAGCGATTCCAATACCATTTTGTATCGCTTTTAAAGGTCATGTTCGGATTACGTAATAGCCCCTTCTCATGTTCCCACACCTTTACAGGATGGATGGACTTTGGAAGATACAAAGACATGTTGACCGATAAAAACATACCCATGTCACTAAGAAGAAGAATGTTCAACCAATGCATTCTAATAACTATGACATATGGATCAGAAATATGGTCATTGACAAAGGATCTAGAGAGACGTATGGAGAGAAAGATGTCGCATTTATCTCTGCGAGACAAAATCAATCACAAAGTCATACGCCAGAAAACAAAGGTTAAAGACATCATGGAGAAAGTCAAAGAATCAAAGTGGAGATGGGCCGGGCATGTAGCAAGACTTCAGGACAATGGATGGACAAATCGTTTAACAGAATGGCAAACAAGGATGGGAAAGAGAAGAAGAGGAAGGCAGAAGAGAAGATGGAGAGATGACCTAACATAATGGAAACGGTCGCTTGGACTAGGATAGCTAGAGGCAGAAGAGAATGGAAATGTTATGAGGAGGGCTTTGTCCAACGTCTGGATGAACTATAGCCTGATAGATAGATAGATGTTCCCACACATTAAAGGGAAGGTAATTTACTGACAATACTCCAGAATTACGTATAGGTATACTACCATCTGATGCTCACAATAGGGACTTTTAGATTTGCACGACGGAGAACGTGTACTGCCCTTTTAGGGCAATGTAACGTCACTGCCAGTGCCTTAAAAGGACGTCACATTGCCTTAAAAGGGCAGTCCACGATCTCCGTTGTGCAAATCTAAAAGTCCCTATCGTCCCGACGTGTCGACCGCCACGTCCCACAATGCACCACCAACTGATTAGCGCGCGTGATGTGCATGGGTACAGGAAATCGCCTTTTGTGCGCAGAGAGATGGCGCAGTTGAAAATACTGTACAGAGTGGTAGCGACGTCGGTAAAATACCCGATCTTTAGTGGCTGACGCATGAAGCTATTGAAATTGGAAAATGTTGATAATTGATAGAGTCTGCAATTGTGTTTTAAGAATAATGAATGAATGAATAAATAAACAAATATACGAATAAGTTAATAACTTACTAAATAAATGAATAAATAAATCAATTGTAATTCAGGTGTATGAAGAGTAAGATATGCGTTATAGGTAGTGTATCCCTTTTGCAGCCGACATCAAATTCTGTAGAACTTTATTATGAATATCACTTTTGTCCTATCTGTGGAATCTAAACGTTGTTAGCAATGTCCTATATAGTATTCAAAAGATGCAAGGAAACCCGTTTACCTTCTAGAATTCACTGTCAAACACTATTGAGAGACTGGCTGTTTTTTCTTCTTTGGTAATATCAAACATAAATTTAGCTGTAAAGGGTACATTGTTTGTTTGTACACATCAATAACCCACTTATTTTAATGGCCAAAATAAAGCTGATTGAATCTTTACGCAGCACAGAACGTACCGCCACACGTACGGTGCAAGGGTCTGAAAATATTTCTACGGATATAATTTTCGTAACGTGTTGCGAAAATTCTTAACGGTCGATATAATTCTACATAAAAGCAATTGCCAGTTCTATTTTTATCAGGGGAGTTTTTAGTTGGTATCATCTCTTGTTTACCATAGGATTCACACAAGTTTAGATATTTGGCCTGCAAAAGGGACACACCATCTTTTACATATTTTTCAGATTTCATGAGCAACAAATCGACCTTTGATATTCGACACCCATTAAACCCAACTCGAACCCTTTGTTGATTGTACGAGTTATGCGATCACAAAACTAATACACCGTGTGTCATAGCTACGAGTGTCTAGTAAAGCCTTCCACAAAAGGGATCTGAGGTGTTTCATCAAATTCTAAAATTGATCGTAAGTTTTAAAAATTAATATGACAGGATAGCTCTAATAAGAACATTTTAACATAATGGGTCTGCTTTTTCCTAGAGGTACAGAAAGAGAGAAGGACACAACAAATAAAAAGTAAACAAACAGTAATATAACACAAAATATGATATAATATAAATATGATTATTCTATGGTATAAATACTTATGAGAAATCGAAATCGATTTTTTAGTTGATGAAACACCCCTATCATGCCTGTAAATCCCACGCGAACAACATTATCAGTCTCCTGGACTGTCGTTCTCGTGGGTTAGCAGAAGTCTAGATCTAAAGAGGATGAAATGGAGCAAAAATTATAAACTACTCGTACTCACCAAGATGTCCAACAACGCTACTGATATTCACGATGCGACCAGATTTCTGTTTCTTCATGATGGGCAACGCTGCTCGTATCAACCGTACCGTGCCAAAATAGTTGGTGTCAAACATATTCTTAGCTTTCTCCATACTCATCGCCTCCAGTGGCCCGAAGAAACCAAAACCAGCGTTATTTACTGTGACAAGAAAAACGAAACGACGAAAAAGGGAGAAATAAAGAAAGGAATAAGAAAGAACGAAAGAAAATTGATGAAAATAAGTAAAGAAAAAAAGACAGAATGGAAGAAAAAGAGAAATAATGAATGAAAGAAAGGAAGGAAGAAGGAAAGAAAGAAATAGTTTTCGAACAGTTTTCAAATGTTTCGTTTCAATGCGTTGTAAGCCCACGTAAATGCAAAAGATCCAATATGGTCATAATTAATACCAGTAAAATAATAATCTGGATTTGCTAAACGGTTTTCCCGCCATATCCAGAGCCTGAAGAGAAAGTAAGCCGAAGTTACTCGATGCATTCAAGTTTGTTGAGGTGCTGACACTGAAAATGCAATATATTTGTCTGCACTTTGTTGAATTACATGCACAAACCCTTGTCAGTCACTGTATGTAACTGTGTCTGCATTGTGAGACTATGAGACTGCATACTGCATGGGCTATATACTTCAGCAGCTTCAGACACAGCCAGAGCCTCACAGACCTAGGCGCTGCTCGAGGCTTTATGAACTGTGGTAAAAATAAGTCAAGTTCGAGGTTGTTCCTGCAGACTAGGCTACACTCACCCAGGACGTCGACACGCCCGTGTTTCCCCATAATGAACTCGAAGATGCTCTTGACCTGATCGTCGACGGTGACGTCGAGCTGCCGAACGAAGAGCGTCTTGTCGAGGGCATCGCCCGCCGCCTTCTCGAGGCCTTCCTTCTTAGCCAGGTTCCTCATGGTGGCATAGACCAGGTACTTCTTGTCTGGGTCCTGGGCCAGTCTTGCGGCTAGGGCCAGACCGATACCGGTCGAACAGCCGGAGATGAGAACAACTAGAGGGACCATGGTGTTCTTGAGAGGGTGGAGAAATGTCAGCAAAATTGAAAGGTTATAATCCTCGGCGGAAAATGCCCTATTTTAACCGGATTTACCCCACACCCGAATAAACGGTCAGCATACCCTCACCAAAAAAAAGTTGAATGGTATACCAATGGAAGTACTATTAACAATGGACAAGCGGGACCTTTATAACTAAGACAACCATTATTTATTCATTATATTTTATCATTGTTTATCAGTCCTCTTTTTGGCGGCCAATCTTTAATGACCCTTGCCCTCATAATTGTATTGATTTATGATTATACACAATACGGATTTAGCCTTTTTCTTAGGACAAATTTTGACTATTGATTTAATTACCCTTTATTGATCATTGTCGATTAGGTGATCAACATGTATCCGTTTGTTTTCTCAGGAAATAAACGACGTTTATTTCACTAAAACCTATGACGCTCGCAATTGTTGTATCCCAATATCAAATTAGGTCACCCCCCCCCCCCCCGCCAAAAGGTATTACAATGCAGTAGCTAGGAATTTATTATAGCACCTATAAATATTTTTTTCGGGAGAGGTGGGGGGGGGGGGCGCCTAATTATTGCGGGGGATATACCGTATTGTGTGTGCAGCTTTGAGTGACATGTTTTTACCTTACGATAGTTCCATAGTAACAATAATAAAGTTAATTCTGTTTATAGGCGGTATAGTTTGTGTAATGCTACTACGACGGGAAAAGTATATCGAATAAATAAACGTGTTTTATTTTCCACTATTTAAAAATCTCACAAGCTTTTTAAAAGTATCTATAACCAATGTGTATTTTTTATGATATCGTATACATCCACCAAAATGATTTGTATAGATTTAGAGACTAAAATAACAATCTCAGGGGGCGGGTGGCACAAGACAGGAGTCACCAAGTGTTTGGTGCTCTGTTTTGAGTACTAAATACTAAGACAAGCAAGAACAAATCAAGGTCATTTTCCGTGATTAGCTATACCGTTTCGCGATAGTGATACCGTTTCGCGATAGTTTTACGATGAAATTGTGTGTGTGGACGCTCACTAACGATACGTCGTATAACGAAACTAGTCTATTAAACGAAACGCAGGTTTGGGCATCGTTTCGAACTGAAACTCAATAAAGAATCACGCCTAATCACGCCTAATCACGGAAAATGTTGTGTGTGGACAGGGGGAGTGTAACTAGTGTAACTAACTGGGTGGGGCTTAACGTGACCTCGAGCGAAAGGAGACCAGACTGTAGAGTTTCAGGATTACTTTCTTCTGTTTATGGACATCCTTGAATTTATACGATGATTATTTATATGACGTTTCTTGTGTGTGGACACTTTGAGATTTATACTATGATTCTTTATACGACGTTTCGTTATAGAGTTTCGGGATAAATTGTTTTGTGTGTGGACACGCTGTGAGACAGGCAAGAACTAATCTCAAGGTCATTAGCTCATGCTTCTTCTTTTCACTCTTTACCGAAGAGGAGGAGGGGGGGGGGGACACGACATTGGCACATTGGCATTTATGTATTTGTCGATAATAGGTGGCCTCTACATCCTCCCCCACTGGGAAAGGTCTAGCAATGCCCTTGCCTCCCTTTCCGGATATAAGCTAGATCTTCAAATTACATTTCAGCCCCTTTTATCTTTAAATAAAGTTCAGTATTAAATCGCAAGTTATGTCAAGAGGCAACTATGGGGGGGGGGGGGTAATGTAAAAATTGAACCATTCTATGTACACTGTACATGCATGTCACTAATATGAGTAATTCGCATAGTCAACAATCTCCTTTTTTTCTTCTTCAATTACAGGATGTCTCGCTAAGGTTACCATTCATGTACCTTTCCAGACGTGGACTGAGTTTGTGTCGAATGAGAAGGACATATTGCACCATGGGTGGATTCTGCCATCTCTATCTGCTCATGATTCTCCTGATGAGATCTGGTGATGTTGAAACCAACCCTGGACCAGACAGGTCAGGCTATATATGTTTTTCAAGCTTATTTCCTGTTCTTTATTGCAACCTTAATCACCAGTAGGGGCTTTTAACGATCACTCATGTAATCACGTTATCATGTTTAGAGTACTTTTGTAGATACAAGCTCTCTAATCTATGAAGTTTAGGGATGACACTTTTCTTTTTGTTTTTTACAGGCCAATAATTCACAAATATATTCACGCTTTTGCGAATATGCGACCTGACTCTTTTTCGTACTTAACTCTACATTTTATCACTTAAAAAAAAATACAAGTGCTTATTATTGAGAATATGAATGATGGGGCGTTGTGGCGTGCGCCTGTAATCCAGCTAAAAATGTAAGTTACAAACTGATTCAGCCGAGGACGCAGATTCGAAACTGAGTCATGTCGTTCGGATGGTGACGTTGAAGGTCGGTCCCAAGACGTAAATTATCATGATCGATACACGTCTGTAAAAACTCAATTACACACACACATTCATGTATGTACTCTGTTTTTTAGTATGTACAGATGTACTCCTGGTTATCTTCAGTACCTTTGGTGGGTGGGGATCTGCCCACTGACTTTCAGATAGAGTCAGACGCCCACAATTATGGCTGGAGTAGCACACATGTGTTAGTCTCTTCTCAGTGACAATTTACATGTATTTTTTAGATATCTGCGTCAACTACGACCATCACTGTTATTGTTCTGGAATGGTATTTCAACGAAATGTTGGGTCACGTAACCCAACACCGTCAGATAGCGTGTTCTACGAAATTTGTTCTAAACGTGATAACGTCATTATGTGAGTGATCGTTAAGCCAGCAGTGTGCAGGGGCGTCGCCAAAGGGGGGGGGGGGTGGGGGGGGGGGGGGGATGCGACACCCCCCCCCCCCACCTGTCAGGATATTGTCGGTAAAATTGCGCTGCCGTCGGGAAAAAGAGAAAAGGGGGAGGGAAAAAAAGAGAGGGAAAAAAAGAGAGGGGAAGGGAAAGAAAAGAAAAAAAGAAAAGGGAAAGAAAAGAAAGAAAGGAAAAGAAAGGAAAGAAAGGAAAAGAAAGGAAAGAAAAGAGAAGAAAGAAAGAGAAAAAGAAAAAGAGGGGGAGAGGAAAGAAAGGAAAAGAAAGAAAAGAAAGAAAAGGAAAAAAGAAGAAAAAAGAGTGAAAGGGAAACAAAAGAAACGGGGGGTGAAAGAGGAGAGAGAGGGGAGGTAAGAGTCTGAGAGAGGAGGAGTGGGAGTAAAAGAGAAAAGGGGGTTGTTGGGTGGAGTCGTCTCGTCGAGGGAGCAAGAAAGACACGGGTAAATATGTTGCTGTGTCGGGTCAGCTGTGTCGGTATTCTTGCTCGATCCTCATCAATGCATAAGTTTGAAGTCGGTGAGATGTATATTGTCGGTCGGCCGACAAGTTTTTTTCCCTACGAACTGCGACTTCTTATCCGCTGTGACGACTTCGAGAGTGACTACAACTACAATACTTGTATTTTCTCGAAGTTTCACTTTCCTATAATATCAGCTAAAGAAATCAGAGGTTTAAAATTTTCGGGGAAACTAAATTCAAACACGGTTAAAGAGTCAACAACGGTACGACGAATCATTTTCCTTTCTTTATATTGTGATGAAACGCCAAAAATTCCGCGCTTCGCGCGGAAGGGGAAACTTCATTTAGACGAATCGAGAACGGTACAACGAATCGTCTTCTTTCTCTAATAATTTAAGGAAACGTCAAAGCTTCCGCGCTTCGCGCGAAAGTGGGAAACTGAATTCAGACAAATAGGGCTTACTAAAAGTCGAAAACGTTACAACGAATCGTGTTCTTTCTCTAATAATTTAAGGAAACTTCAAAGCTTTCGCGCTTTGCGCGAGAGGGGGAAACTGAATTCAGATGAATAGGGCTTAATAATAATAAGATTCGAAAACGGTATGAGGAATCGTCTTCCTTTCTCTATATTGTTATGAAACCCCGGAAGGGGAAAACTTCATTTAGACGAGTCGAGAACAGTACGACGAATCGTCTTCTTTCTCTAATAATTTAAGGAAACGTCAAAGCTTCCGCGCTTCGCGCGAGAGGGGGAAACTGAATTCAGACAAAATTAATAGGGCTCATTTAGAGTCGAAAACGGTACAACGAATCGTGTTCTTTCTCTAATAATTTGAGGAAACATCAAAGCTTTCGCGCTTCGCGCGAGAGGGGTAAACTGAATTTAGATGAATAGGGCTTAATAAGATTCTAAAACGGTACGAGGAATCGTCTTCCTTTCTCTATATTGTGATGAAACGCCAAAAATTCCGCGCTTTGCGCGGAAGGGGAAACTTCATTTAGACGAGTCGAGAACGGAACGACGAATCGTCTTCTTTCTCTAATAATTTAAGGAAACGTCAAAGCTTCCGCGCTTCGCGCGAGAGGGGGAAACTGAATTCAGACAAAATTAATGGGGCTTATTCAGAGTCGAAAACGGTACAACGAGTCGTGTTCTTTCTCTAATAATTTAAGGAAACGTCAGAGCTTCCGCGCTTCGCGCGAGAGGGGGAAACTGAATTCAGACAAAATTAATGGGGTTTATTAAAAGTCGAAAACTGTACAACGAATCGTGTTCTTTCTTTAATGATATGAGGAAACGTAAAAGCTTGGGGGAAACTGAATTCAGATGAATAGGGCTTATTAAGAGTCGAAAACGATACGATGAATCGTCTTCTTTCTCTAATAATTTAATAAAACCAAAACTTCCGCCTTTCGCGCGGGTGGGGGAAGCTTCATTCAGATTAGAATTAAGAGTCGAGAACAGTACACCGAATCGTCTGCTTTTTCTCATAATGTAAGGAAAAGTCAAAGCTTCCGCGCTTCGCGCGAGAGGGGGAAACTGAATTCAGACAAAATTAATAGGGCTTATTTAAAGTCGGAAACGGTACAACGAATCGTGTTCTTTCTCTAATAATTTAATGAAACGTCAAAACTTCCGCGCTTCGCGCGGGAGGGGGAAGCTTCATTCAAATTAGGATTAAGAGTCGAGAACAGTACACCGAATCGTCTGCTTTTTCTCATAATTTAATGAAACGTCAAAGCTTCCGCGCTTTGCGCGGGGGGGGGAATACTGAATTCAGAAAAAGGATAAACAGTCGAGAATGGTACAGCAAATCGTCTTCTTTTTTTATAATAATTTAATGAAACGTCAAAGCTTTCGCGCTTCGCGCGGGAGGGGGGGGGGGAAACTTCTTTCAGCCTAGGATTACCAGTCGAAAACGGTACAATTAATCGTCTTCTTTTCCTAATAATTTAAGGAAACTTCGCGCGGGAGGCTCATCACCCACACCCCCTTATGAGCGCGCTTTTAAGTGATTCTCTTGCTCACTACCGCCCCTCCCTTAAATAAGATCCTAGCTCCGCGCCTGCATTAAAATATATAGCTATGATGCTGACTAAATTTAAGAAATAATTCGTATATTAATGTCGTCAAGGAAAATGACCATTTTGTGCATATGCAAGTACTATAGATAGTCCATAGGAAAAACAATTTAGCCTTCGGCCCCAGGTTTATAGGGTTGACTTTGTAGATATTGGAAATTTAATTTTGTCGGTAATTGGTGGCTACTTTTGTCGGTAATCGTTGGCCTCTACACCCCCCACTGAAAAAGGTCTAGCGACGCCCCTGGCAGTGTGATTAGTAAAATACTTTTCTTATTATTAAGGCGTAACATCACATACATGCATGCTAATTTTTCTCCCATATTTCACTGCACTGCTTAAAATTAGGTATTTAGCCTTGTGTGTGTATGCCTCAATATTTGATTTGATTTGATTTATTGATATCTTTTCAGTACATGTAGCTTTTTTTAAATCAGGTAGGTATGTGCACGAGCCTGCAGGTACTGACAGTGCTCAACTGTAGGAGCTAGTGTACATATTTGTAGGTTGGAGTAGTTTATTCTTCCATGTAGTTAGTTGTACTGTCTGTTTTGCCCAAAGCCAAAGGCTCATCAAGAACTGAACTAAAGTTACAAAGTATGAAGATAGGTGTTTAAATGAATGCACAGTAGGGGTTACAACACAATAAGAGATACCTAAGAGATATTCAAGAGATGCTTAACAATTTTTAAATTTTTTTATTACAGGATTGTCAGTGAGAAGGAATTCTTGAAGCTGTCCAAGCAAATTGAACCTAGCTACTACAAAGAGGTGGGCATTAACCTGGGCATCTCCATCGCAGAGCTTGGTCAAATCGAGAAAGATAGCCATAATACCAGTGATGCATTCATGACAGTGTTCACGAGATGGAGAGACAAACAACCTCCAAGGACAGACATCAGGGCCCTTCTTGCAGAGGAATTAGAAAGAAGTGACTTAGGGTTCCTCTCTGGCAAACTACTCGCCGGCAGTCTCTTCCTGAAGCAGACAGGTGAGAATAAAAAGGAAATCATGTCGGCTGCTCGCAAGAAGGCCTTTACTGCCATTGATAATATATTGCTCTTGCAGACAGCCAACAAACACTGATTTGACACTTTCTCATTTGGTACAAATAGTGTTACTTATAGCAGGATATCCCAGTAGACGAACAGCCCATGAGAGTTATACTGCCGGTCTGGTGAACCTTCAAAAGAGCTGTCAGAACACCCATGAGACTGACATGTCAGTATTGTGGGCTGTCAGTCCATGAGTCATTGGTCTCATGGGCCTTCTGACAACTTTTCAGATTGTTCGCTAGACATGATATTGTCGGTCTTGTGGGCTGTTGACCGCATGGGCTGTGGCCAATAATACATGGTTGCAGACCCACTCACTTTGTGCTGTGATAGGAAGATGATAAATTTAGTTTTACATGAAGCTGTACTGTAAGCGATGGAAATTAATGATATTTACATGCTTTTTTATAGGTACATAAATAGACATGTATACATTCATACAATAAGACAAATTCAGATTGTTCGCTAGACATAATATTGTCGGTCTTGTGGGCTGTTGACCGCATGGGCTGTGGCCAATAATACATGGTTGCAGACCCACTCACTTTGTGCTGTGTAAGGAAGATGATAAAATTAGTTTTACATGAAGCTGTACTGTAAGTGATGGAAATTAATGATATTTACATGTTTTTGTATAGGTACATAAATAGACATGTATACGTTCATACAATAAGACAAATTCTATTAAGATATTTTTTAATTTAGAAAAGAAAACAAACATAGACATGTGTCAATCATCAACAATAGTATACATGTATGATGTATAAAAAGTAGATTGCAAAGACAAAAAATTGTCATCTGTTCTCATTAAATCTTAGTCCAGATAACACCTTGAAACAGCAGGACTAAAAAAAATGAAAATGTATAGTTGACATACAAACAAACAAACATCAGAAATTTGTTTTTATATTCATGTGTATGTTACAAAATATCCTCAAACAAAACATTTTGATATTAAGGAAACAAATTGTCACACTTATGTTATTAAATTTATAGGTACACCTATTACAATGCCAGGATCACAGACCCAACCACTTTCTCCTGACCTGATCAAGAGATGTGCAGATGATTTCAAATTGAAGTACCGGACAACTCTCTGTAAAATAAGAGCTGATCCTCTCATCCCAACTTCCACTGTGCAATGGGACGACATGTACACAAACCTTGTCTTGGAAAAGGACGATCGACAACGCAAGCGACAACTTGAGTACAAGGATCTCTTTGATCTAAAAGTCAATGGAGAGTTCCCCACGCGGATCATGGTTCAAGGAGAGGCTGGGGCTGGAAAGACAACATTCTGTGCTAAGATTGCCTGGGACTGGATAAATGACAGTCCTGTTGTCCCAAACTTTGTGTGGGTACTTGTTGTCCCTTTTCGCGAAGCTAAGCAATACACGATCGGTGAGATTGCCAAGTCGTATCTCTCCAAGGACAACCCAGCAACAGCCTGCCAGATCACTGAGTACATCCGTTCAAATCCAAAAGATGTATTCATGGCGTTTGATGGATTAGATGAGTTTGATGGCAAGGTTGTACAGCAAAGGAAAGGTGGTTCTAAGTCAGAATGTCACCAGCCAAAGTCTGCTGATCAAACCAAGGCAAGATCCAAATCCAAGATGATCAAGAATATGTGGCAGAAGTTAATGCACCCAAAGTCATCAAGCCCAACAGGTGCCATTTCGCAGCCAAGAGTCAACAGTGCAGAGGCAAGTGGAAGTTCTTCAGAGAGAGGTGAAATTACACTTACAGACATTCTTCGTTCAGATGAACTTTTTGCTTGCCCGGTGTTGGTGACAAGTCGCCCATGGAAGGTGTTGGAGATTAGATGGAATGATACTCTGAGCAAACAGTACACTTTCATGAATGTGGAAGGTTTTAGCAAGGAGAATGTGGAGGTTTACATTCACAAGTACTTTCAAGATGATGTGGCCACAGCAGATCAGCTTATCCAATTAACCAAAGACAATGACATCATATCTGAGAATATGGCCCCATATCCTATCTACATAGCTATGCTCTGTTTTATGTGGAGAGAACTTGGGGATGAAAAACATGAAAAGTTTAAGTCACTACAAACGTTTTCTCAAATATTTGATGAAATGTTTGAATTTTTGAAGGTTCATTATGCTCAGAAAAAGATCACAGATTTAGACAGCCCGTCTTTCCAAGCCTATCGCTCTCAAATTGAGAAGCTCATGGAACCAGTTGCCAAAGTTGCTTTCCTTGGGCTACAAGAAAAAACTCTTATATTCACAGAAGGTGATTTTGAACAGTGCTCAGACTCCATTGAAACAGCTTGCAGAGTAGAGGTGCTGTCTCAGGAGAAAAAATTGTCATCTATAAATGATAAGAGCAGTCTGTTCCTGCAGTCTAATATCTTCTTTCCACACAAACTCTTTCAGGAGTACATGGCTGGGGTCCATCTTGCTTCCCTGTATGAACTAAATCACAAAGAATTCAACTGGCTGATTGAGCAAGTAGTGCTGCCTGGGAAAGAAGAGTTTAGACATCTCCTTTACTTCACTGTATCAAGGGACAAAACCATTGCAAACCATATCATGAAAAAAATTGGTACAGGGTAACACCCCAGACCGAACGGGGATGGATTTCTTAGTTGATCTATCCTTTGAAAGTCAGGACCTAGATACCGCAGCCTTGGTGAGGGGTGGAAAGTCATCTCTAACATTAAACCATTATATGACAGCACACACCATAGC
>JAVYIG010011404.1:0-61094 GCA_035222895.1 Strongylocentrotus droebachiensis
ATTCAACAGTAATGTCAATAGGAAAATATTGATTAAGTCGCAATTATGTGAATAAGTCATGTTAATATTACAGAACATGCATAATTATAGTGTATGTTCGGCTGAGCCATTTACAAATTACAACTTTGTTTAAATAATCTCGTAAATGAATTGACAGAGGAAGCCGTTCTCATCGAATTATCTAGCTTATTCCATTCAAATGTGGAAGAAACAATTGGGCTACACTTATAAAAATCAGTTTGAAATCTAGGCACACGTAAACATCCATTGTCTATTTGCCTTGTATGATGCTCATGTACAGTGGCGTAGACAGGTTCGTACACCTGGGGGATGACTCAGGGGCGGATCTAGCTTTTTGCTAAGGGGGGTTGACCAAAATAATGACGATGCGGAGCATCGTCCACGAGCCGCGAAGCGGCGAGCCGATTTTTTTTTGGGGTGTTTATTTGAACCCCGTAAGTGATGTTTTCCTGGCATCTATTTACACAATGGAGACCATAAAAAGCAGTGCATGATAACGTCTTTTTAAATCAAGTAACAGTTAAATACACAGCTATATCCAGAGTTATCATGTGTTTGGTTAAAGGTAATATAAAGTTTTGGGAAATTTTGAAAATTGGGTGGATAGTGAATTTTTACAATTTTGATATATTTGGATGCCCCTGTGGATGTATTATAAGCACTAGAAAATTTAGCCTCTAAAACACTTCTGCTTTCGAGAAAAATTGAATATAAAAATTTACCGGTGCTCCCGGTAAATTTGGATAAATTTCAAACAGCAATTACGGCCGTACAATGGTAGCTACGACCATGAAAATCTCAGAATATGTAATTGTGATATATAATTTCCAAACGGGAGTAGCTAATCGGTCGATTTTAGTCAATAAACATTGTTTTATAGCTTTATTGATATCTTGACCTTGAGAGGGAGCTATACAACATGAAGAGTTTATTATTCATAATTTTATAACTTTAGACTCGATTTCAACCGCGATAACGATCACTGAATATTGTAGGATCGCATACGCTTCCAATTTGTTCATTTGAACCAAATTCATGACCCCTTACCAAAACTTTGTATTACCTTTAAGTTACCAGATGAGTTGAATATCTTCTCACAATATTTGCACTTGAAAGGGTTTCTCTCCAGCGTGCGTTCTTTTTTCTTTTTTTTTCTTTTTTTTTTGGGCCGTCCAGGGGAGGGGTTTAAACCCCCCTACCCCCCCCCCCCCCCGTAGATCCGCGCCTGTTTAATCTTGTGGTTATCTTGTGGTTTCCAAACCACAAGATAACCACAAAATACTTGTAAGATTTTCTTTTTTTTACCGTCTGAATTGGTTTTCACCGTGTGAATGCGGCTAATAACAATAAACACAATTACAATAATGATGAGGATTATTATTATCATCATCATAATTATTATTATTATTAATATTATAATGTTATCATTATTATTATTACTATTATTATCATCATTATGACTTATTAAGTAAGCAAATATCATTCCCCAAAACCTGGGGGGGATGATTGTACATGCCATCCCCCTCATCCCCCCCGTTGTCTACGCCCCTGCTCATGTACATCATTAGGATTGATTAAGCCTACCTGAAGGTAAGAAGGTGCTAAGTTATGAACGCATTTATATATCATCATAACGCGACTTAACTCAAACCGTTTGTCTATAAGTGTCACCCATTTAAGATTTGTGAACAAATCAGCCGACGGTGTGTCATATGTCTTGTTCAATATTATTCTTAGGGCCCCCTTTTGATTTGTTTGCAGCTTAGTTGTATGAGAATGAAATCTGTTCGGCCATACAACAGAGCAGTAATCTAATCGTAGCAAGACTAGACTGTTATAAAGTAACTTTAAGGATTTTTTAGGCAAAAAACTCTTTGCTCTCTTTATCATGCTAGTGTTTTCCTGGGTAAGTTTACTTACGTTTTTGATTTGTTTAGACCATTTCAATTCTTCATCTATCAAAAGTCCTTTCTCTCTCTCTTTTGCTGTCTTTTTCAATTTTATTCTTATTTATCCGTTTGATTTGTCCCCCCCCCCCCATCCCAAGCGTATGAACCTGATGAAAGGCGGCTGTTCAAGTACTTCCGTGCCCATTCAATAGCTATTAGCTATTAGTACTCATTATATACCCTGTAAAGTAATTTGTTCTGTTTGCAAAAATCAAATGGTGCTTAATGGGGGAAACCAAAAACTAAGAAATAAACAAATGAAAATAGAACCAAACAAACAATTAAAAAAAGAAAAAAAAGAAAACACAAATATGGAACAAGAATACCTATGGACTTGTCATTAATACGGTTTGTGACGCTTTGCTATACAGCGCCATCACAGGATCAGGATCTTCTGTGACTGATCAGGGGGGGGGGGGGGATACCCGATACAAGCTTCTCGAAGGGATTTACTATTTGTTTGTTTTTGTTTTGTATCACTATGCTTTTGGATTAAGTTATGTTCAGTGTTACTCGTTTTCGAATTTTTAGTAAAACGTGAAGAAATAAAATACTGGAAGAAAATAGACTTGACCCGCCGAACTTGACCCTCTCACATCTTCAATGCATTCGCTATCGCGGCCCATTTCACTCGTCTCTTCCCTTACGATTTTACCCTTTTGTTTTCCTTTTATTCATGGCTACCAGGGATATGGGGATTGTGCAATAGGATTGTCAAAGTCATATGAATGGTGCTGTACAGTAACTGTTGTTCTAGTATCCCAAATACGACTATGATAGCGTCTGGAATGTGTAGACTAGGTGAAGCCAGCCGGCCACAGCCCAAAGACGCGCATGCGCAGCCAATTGCACTGTAATCAACATGGCGAACGGTAGGTTGCCGTGAAGAAGAGACGGACGTCAGATAAACACTACTTTTTAGCATTGATTTCTTCTTTAAATTCAACTTTAAGTGAAATAGAGGCAATCATATAACCATGGAGAACACTATAAACCCCGAAGTTGAAGTGAAAAAGCTTCAGGATTTGGTCCGAAAGCTTGAAAAACAGAACGAACTGCTTCGCAGCAAAGCGGATGCAATCGGTAGCCCGACACCCAATGGAACTCTGCCATTGACAGAAGCTAACACGAATCTAAATTCTAATGGAGACATTAAATCTGGAAAAATAAGTGAGAAAAGGACAAACAATTCCGATAAAGGTCTTCTTGATGCTGTTAAAGTATTGGACACTAACTTAGGAGATTCAGATGATGATACTTGGTGAGTAAAGAAAAAACATTGAACATATTTATTTTGACAACAAATTATTACAAATCAAATTTAAACAAGTGAAGTCAGCAAAGATTATCTTGAGACTTGAAAATGAAACTAGACTTGATTCCTGTTCTTCTTCTTCTTCTTTTTCCATTTAATTGAGTACATCTCTCTTTACAGAGTATTGTTGTATGGTGGTATGACCAAAGTTTGTGCCTGACCTATTAAAGTTCGCTATCTCAAAAAATCAGTTAGATTTAGAAAATCTGATATTATTACCAATAGAAAGAGGAACTTAAAATTACCTGGATGTCTAACTTTTAGAGATGAAATTTTCTTTGGAATTGGGTACGACATTGTGATAAAATTGACAAAAGATCAGCAAATTTTGCAATCAATTGCGACCGTTCTGAAAATCTTCAATTTGAAAGTAGATTTTCTCATAATTGTAAGTAAGAAGTCATAGTCGTACCAACTGAGTGATTGTAGATTTATGATAGAGTCTATGTTGCCTTGTAAATTATAATATTATTACCTTATTTTTGATGGATCACATTATTTTAGAAATCAACAGTAAACCCCCGTGCGTGAAGTTAAGGCTCATTGTTTTCATGACTTTTTAGATGCAGCATGCACGCACGCACGATCGGACATCAAATTTTTAGATCGCGATATCTCTGAAATCCTTCAACGATAAATTTTCTAGTTGAACCAATCCGTATCAAAAAACTTTGCCATCCATTTGGTAATAATTGAGATTAATAAATTTATGAAAATAAAAAATTGAATATCACATTTTGTAATATGTTCTGAAATGTCTACAAACTTTGGTCACCCCTTCATACTATTACTGGGGTGTGCAGGTAGATAACTACACCGGGGTTTCGCCCTACTCTAATATGAATAGTGCAATGGGTTCTTAACATGCAAAGCCAAGGTAGTGACTCTTCTCTACACGGGGCCTCCATTTAACGTCCTATCCAAGGGACAGAGTGTTTTCCACTTCACATAACCTGTGTCTATGAAATAAGGGGAGGGGCACGTTAACACACAACGCAGGCTTCAGTCATCCGCCTGGGTGGGATTCTAACCCGAGATCTTTGGTTCGACATGCAGATCTTGTCATTTTTATGATAATAAAATGTGGGCGACCATAAGCTACGCACTTTGTTTTGAAAGGCTAAAAGTAAAAATTCAACCAATCAAGTATACATGTAGGACTTGGATTCTTGGAATTGGATGGATATTAAGATATATGGCGCTAATTCAGAATCTTTTCCATACTTTGACCTGTAACTCTGGCGTTGAGATACCCTACTAAAACATACCAAAAATCAACTAAATATTCATTAATTGTTCAAATAATGGTCATGATTCGTCAAAGTCGTTATGTTTCTCACCTGTTTCGTGTATCTCTTTTGGAGTATTTTTCCTAAAAACGAACAATTTGTAGGCACATTCCGGCACCTGATGAACTTTGTACATTGGCTTCGGAGTTTACTTGTGGACTTCTTTTTCTCATATAAAGCCCTTTGAAATCGGTCAAGAATTCAATAAAAAAAATTGAAATTTGATACTGGAGTGATAGTGATAGTGATCTTCAACTTTTCCTGAAGATAATGAGCTAATGTTTGATTTACATTACAAAAACACTGACCTCTTGCAAAGTGAGATTTTTTTTTTTTTTTTTTTTTGGGGGGGGGGGGGGGGTGCTAAAATTGATACTTGATTTACGTTGATATCTTAATTTAGTATAATAAGGCACACATACAGAGTTTGCTGAGTTTAGTGAACTCCCTGACCACGCACTTTTTAACAATTTTATACAAAACAGTAGGCACCAATTCTCGCTATCGCTAATACTCCCATAATGCACCGATGCAGCCTCTTGGACGTAATTTTGAGCCACTTCCGGGACCTACAATGTACATTAGGTTCGTGCCCGAAAGCTATTTACAGGATCCTCAGTTTTTGTGAAAGAAGCAAGTAAAAAAAAAACTTAACTTTAGAATACCCCACCAAAACGCTATGGCCTGAATTCACAAAGGAGGTTTGTCGATGCGTTTTGATGCGTTTCACTTTCAGACCAAGGTGAAACGCATCGAAACGCGTCATATGAGTATGACGCACATAAACCTAGGTTTATCGACAAACCTCCTTTGTGAATTCGGGCCAGTACAGTGTATGTCCGTTGGTTGTCCAACAAGCAAACAAATCCTGTATTGTAGTTTAGACTGTTAGAATTTTAGACAAGTTTTTGCCCTTGCCACGGAACACAACCAAAGGAAGTTGGCGTTATTATTTATATATATGCTTTTTTAGTTTTTAGTATGCTTAAGTTTTTATACATTTTTCTTAGGTGAAAAATGTGAAAAGGGAAAGTTGCATCGCAGCTGCACTTTCAGAGTTACTGTATACACTAAATAATTCAAGTAAGCCGAGGTATTAAGTTAACTACAGTACATGTATTATTATGAGGTACAACTTACAGTACATGTATTCATTATGCCATATTAATGTACACAATATAGTACAGATGCACAGTACATGAATGTTAAAGATCTTACTTGTAAGTGTACTTGTGAATTGTAAGAATTTATGTTTATGCCTTGAACATGATTGTTTATTTTTCAAGTTTCTACTGAAATTAACAAAATAAAAGAATATTTAAAACCCCCCAAATAGTGTCAAGAACATGTACTGTAGTACAATGTGAATTACATGTACTGTACTACAACTGCTCTTTACATGTGCAGTGTATAATATGCTGACAGTAATAATAATAGTAATAATAGTTCGTTCTTTTATAGCACAGTATCATACAGTACATTGTACTTTGTACAGGTATGTTTTGAAACAGTGCATGTACAATGTACATATAGATTGGTTTCTAGTTTGACAAAACAGGAATGATTAGAGACAGAACGAGGGCATGAATCCCGGGGGGGGGGGGGGGGGGTACTCACGTATATTGGGTATACGGGGATGTGCCGCTCGGAAGGGTGACTTTTTCAGGAAAGATCCTTAGACATGGGTCCCCTTTTCATTAAAAAAATCCTTAGACATGGGTCCCTTTTTTCATTTATTCCTTTCCCCTCTTTTCTCCCTCATTTTCTCCTGGATTTTGGGATTTGCTCCTACATTGAAAATGCCTAAATCTCTCCCATCTCTAAATAAATGGACCCTTCGGTGATTGCATTTCCAGTGTACGAGGTGTACGCACTGACCTCTAAGTCAGTGGGTGTACGTAGCTCGTAAACTCAACTAGATCCCGGGGTACCACATATATCAGGACCCCATGGGCTCTATACTGGGTACTCATATGGCATAATGCGCGCTAGGTATGGTATCCGCCCGTATATGGGTCGTACCCCCGGAAACTTGTAGCGCTTCGCACGCTGAAAGATCGGCAGCTATACCCTGCGTACCCTCTGCCCAGCAGCCTGGCAGCAGCGGGGCTCAAGCAGGGAGCTATTATATATACAGTGTGTCTCTAAAAAAAGTAAACCCAACTTCAACGGCAAATTTTCAGAAAACTATAAAATATTTACACATTATTTGTTATGGTTAGATAGTCCAATAAGTCCTCTGTCCAATGATACCACGTAGGTTATGTAACTCTCATGCATGACTGAGCATGATTCAACTTAGTGAATGGGTGTGAAATCATCACTGTGGCAAGTTAGAATTGCACTGGAAGTTCATCAATCAAATGACATAGGAAATGTCTGATTTCTTACAAGCATAGCTTAGGGATGTGTACCCTCGACATGACCTCCATTCCTTTCCATGCAAAGCTCGCAACGCCTCCTCATGTCCCTGACAGCGCGCCTGATCATTCCCAGATCTTGTCGTAATCGGTTCACTTCACCTGTTATCTGTTGCCTCAGCTCCTGAATTGTGGCCGGTGGGGTTTGGAACACTTTTCCTTTAAGATACCCCCAAAGAAAGAAATCGCATGGTGTCAGATCTGGTGAACGTGCAGGCCACTCAACTGGGAAATGAAGAGCAATGATGCGATTGCCAAAGAGTTCAGTCAAACGATTCCTCACAGCAATAAGTCTGTGGGCTGGGGCCCCATCCTGAGCCCACCAGGCCCTGCGGAATGCTCCACGTCGTTGTCGGGGGAAGATCTGTTCCATCTCAGGCACAATAAAATTGTTCAGCATGTCAAGGTACGCCCTGCCATTGATGTTGCCTTCAAAAAAGTAAGGTCCCACCAATGAACCATTGCCACAAAGACCAATCCAGACACTCACTTTCTCCCTGCTCATGTTCTTATTAAAAGCATATCCCGGTGGATGATGGAGTTCAGCATACTCGTGCTCATTGTGGGTGTTTACCATTCCATCCATGGAAAACGTTGCTTCATCCCCGATGGTAAAAAACTGGAGGAACTGTCGATCTCGGTTGCACCGGTTCACAAACCATTGTGAAAATTGAAGTCGTCTGGGAAAATCAGCTGGTAGAAGTTGGTGCTGAACATGAACATGATATGGATGGAGATGCAAATCCAGTCTTGCTATTCTGTTAAAAGTTGCGCGTGGTATTCCAGTATCATTTCTCCTGGTGCTTATGCGTGGGTTGGCTTGGATGGCCTCTCTTACCACTTGGATGTTTTCAGCAGACCTCCCAGTTCGTCTGTGGCCAGAGTGTCCTTTATTCCTGTTCAAACTGGTTCCGTGATCAGCATACTTTCTCACATTGTACCAGATGGCTCTTTTTGTTGGAGGCTGCCTCTCGGGGAACTGCACCCGAAAAGCATCTTGAACTTCCACGAAACTTCTTGTTTCCTGGTATCGAGTTACCAGGAATACTCTCTGCTCAATTGTCAACTGTACCATGTTTGGAAAGCATGTGAAGTGTGCCTGTGTTAGGAACAACCTTTGCTGAAGTTGTTATGTAATCATATAGGCCTAACATGTGACAAAAATTTAACTTCAAATAGGCCCTGAATGCATGACAATAGCAAGAATTAACTTGCCACAGTGATGATTTGACACCAGTTCACTAAGTTGAATCATGCTCAGTCATGCATGAGCGTCAGATAACCTAAGTGATATAATTGGACAGAGGACTTATTGGACTATCTAACCATGAAAAAATAATGTGTAAATATTTTATAGTTTTCTGAAAATTTGCCGTTGAAGTTGGGTTTACTTTTTTTAGAGACACACTGTATATATAGCCAATGCTTGAGAGCTCGTGTACGGGTACGTTAACAGGAAAAGTCCTTCAATTAAAACAGATGCTAGAGGTGCTAGCACAGTATTATTATGTTGCATGGTGTTTTCATCTTTATGTGTGTAAACTACTTGTAAACTACATGTAGTATGGTACAGTTTACTAATAAAGAACTTTATCGAGAAACTGCAAAATTATTGGCCATTGTATTATTACACACATAGGTGCATTACTATCCTGGCTGTGTATTAAAAGCTGTGCTATTAGTATTGATTCTCAACATTTCAAACACCACTGTGTAAAACTCAACCAATTTCACTAAAAATCGATACTTTAGTGACAATCAATAAGATCTAAATAACAGTAATATACATTTTTTAACTTTCCGATGTTAAAAAGAATAATTAAAAAAAATCAAATTGTGAGTCCACTGTCGAACTTGCCGATCAGCCGCATCGGCATGATTGTGTGCATCTCTGTGTTATGAGTGTATTGACTATTCATGTATTTAAATGCTGCCTATTAACGCGTAGTGCAGTGCTAAAGGTCAATATGCATTAGCGTTGACTCTTCATATGCTTTGCTGGAGTGTATCATTACAGCTTAAAAAATGTAATATTTGAAGTTTGAAATCCTTAGACATGGGTCCATTTTTGACAAAAAATCCTTAGACATGGGTACCTATTTCAGCAAAAGGACCCTTGGATGTGGGTATGGGTTCGGAGGTCTCAGCCGCACACCCCCGTCCGACTATAATCTGAGTACCCCCCCCCCCCCCCCCCCCCCCGGGGCATGAATGCTTTGTCATAAATACAAACAACTGTACATGTAGGTGGTACATGTAGGCCTTGTACAACAAATCTACAGATACATGTACATGTACCTGTGTAGAGCAATGCAAATCCGATGTAAGTCTTGATTTATTCACCTGTTGGTGAACTTGAGGCCAGTCACATCTTGCTACAGTGATGACTCACCAAGCCAACGTGGATCGACTCATTCCTCTATGCTTGATGCATCTTCCAATTTAACTTGATGAATCCTCTGCAGATAATGTTTGTCATATATGAAAATATGTACACCACCATTGTGCAAGTCCAGGCAGATTCTGTAATAATGAAGCAGGCAATAATATAACCAAGGTTGTTTTGGTATTGGACTATTGGTATTATTTGCCCTGCCCCATCTTTCATTATTTTGTTAAGTTCACATGCAAGAGAAGTTGTAATAACATCATACAATGTAGCAGGTTTTGTGTGTACATGTACATTGTACTTGTAATTGTATAGCTGTAGCTGATGACAGTTACAGACTTACAGCACAGTACATACACTTACGTACTTGTTATACATGTACATGTACATGTATGCAGATTGGGTTTCACTGTTTTAATGAAAGGAGCTAATTGAAAATTATCAATAAGGCAGCATACTGTACATGTATTTTAACAGCGATCTGATAGATTATGTCAAGTTGTCTACCACTGTTGTGAAATGTGTCTGCATTTAACACAACATAACATTACTGTTGGAATGTACAGTACATGTATGGCACATTTGAAGAGATTATTATTTTTTTCATAAGACAATTCTTTCACTAAAGCATTTTCTGAAGATTGAAAAACAAAAAAACAAAATCTCTCTGCTTGAACAAAGTCAAGGAAATTAAAAATGTCTTTTCTTTATTAAATACACATGTTGTGATGACATCAAATGACCTGAATTTACCTTTGTGAAAAGTACCCCGAAACCCAAGATTCAACGTTCTTTGCACTTTCACTTTTGTCAATCTTTAACTTACTGAATCCAACGTTTTTGCAGCCGATGCCTGAAGAATGAGTGTAATCCAGACTATAGACTAGTGAGGAGCAGTGTACCTACCTTGAACTTGTGGTAACATGAGTCTGCATCACACACGGCTAGCTAGCCCTGGCCAGACAGTGTGTGTTTGTGTTACGACATATGGATAGAAGACAGTGAGTCAGGCAAAATCTGCTTCCATATTTGGAGTGCGTAAGGTATAACCGGAGGGGGTATTCCCCTAGAAACTGTCAAAAGGAATTTATACTCTTGACTGATGAAATAAATTTGAATTCCTCCAATGTGTTGAGGAATGAGAGGTTGCATGTTAGGTCTGTGTTTGATCAAGAAAGTCACCAGCTTGTTACTTTCCTGGGGTGTTAACTTTTGAATCAAAAGCTTTATATAATTTACTGCAATTTTCTGACTCCAAGTACTGTACATGAAATTCGATAATTACCAGTATTGCATGAAGTAGCCAGGAAAGATTTTATTAAACTATACATGTTGGCCCTCAATGTATATTCTATCGAGCTGATCGTGTGATAAATTTATACCATTCCCCCCCCCCCCTCCCCACAAACGGGTACATTGTACATGTACATGTACCGGTATGTCATTTTATGAATTGATTAAACAGTAATCATCACCCCCAAAAATGCATGATCATTACAGATTTTTTTGTTTGGTCATTTTCATATACCGGTACAGGAAAAGACCTTGTTATAAAGTCAGGTGTGGTATGAAAGCCTCAAACAGCCGCACATTAGATGTACATGATCAATCCTCGCTACATTTACATGCAGATGCAGTACCGTGAGAATATGCTATGTGCAGTATTCCATTTGAACAAATTGTAGCCCCTTTTGGCAGCTGTCTCTGGCAGAAAACTCACAAAGACCTTGGAAGTTGAGAAGTTCTTGAACATCTGGCTGAACACTTCAACGGCCCTTTCTTGTAATTTGTAATGGTATCCAATTTTAAAGCTTACTTGTGTACACTGCATGTTCATTGTACTCTGTTGTTCATTTTAAGACAACCTACATGTGTACATGTACATGTACATGTATGTTGTAAAATCCAGTCCCACGATTCTGAAGAGTATTAAAGAGCGGATCCTCCTTATTAATTTTAGCATATGTTTCCAAGACTAAATCACTTTTTTGGGGGGAATAATACACATTTGAAAGTCTGTCTGTCATTACGGTACGTTGGTACACATGCATTCACAAGTATATTGTTAACCTACATTAATATATATATTATATACAAACACCTTTCTTCGCCAATATACACCGTACATCTGCAGACTGTAGATTATTGTATTAATGGTCTACATGTATATCAAGACTCGGCACTCTATAAGATGTGGAGGTCAATTAATTGTATTTAACCATTTACCGGTAGATGCACTTTGATTTTGGTACATGTACAGTGAACATGTACCCTTGATTTTCCATCAACTCCAGACATACATGTACATGTATCTCAGGCTTACATGTACATCTAGAAGTGAATCATTGGGTTTAAATGAATGAGTATACTCTAGATTTTGCTTTTTGTTTTTGTTTAAAAAGTCAGTGCACCTCAAGTCTTGAAACTTGTACACTGTCAGACTGAATTTTGTTCAATACACTACTGTACATGTAGTAGTAGTATTTATAGCCAGAAATCCAGAATTTGTGATGGCTGCATTTTATTGGGGCGAAAAAGGTCAAGGGGTACAGTTTTCCATCTATTTAGGTGAAAGGAGAATTCATTTTTCTGACATGTCTCTATTAAACACAGACATCATGTGAATTACATGTACATGTACATGTAGCAATATATTAGATACTGTACAGTACATGTATGATGTTTTGTATGTTCGGCTTGCATACATACTGTACAGTGGCTTAGATTATGGAATGCTACATGTACATGTACATGTATGATCATGATGCGTAAAAAGCATTGATGCTTTTGTAGATTAACGTGTTGTGAAATAATGATTATAATTATAAAAGAACATATTTTGATGATACATGTATTGGCATCAGTACTGTGTGCACAACTGCACATGTAAACAAACCAATTGCACTTGTTTGTCATGTGCTGATGCAGCATTTCTTTATAGCTTTTCAGTCAGACCCAAGATCCAGGATATATTTTTGAAAAGAGAAACGTGAGAACAGCATGCCTGCTATGAAAACAGAGGATATTTTCACACTGTGAAAATCTATCTGTGAATGCTCCAAAAGTCTGCTGTCAATCCATTTTATGGCTGAGAGACTGTCTGTGGAAGCTTTTAGTCCTGACCGATTAGCACTTTAAGTACATGTACCTCTACATTTTCTATCATCTGCTGAGAGCCATAAGGGCATTGCCCTTCTGGCTCTCAGCAGACAATTTCATGAATATGCTTTTTGCCTCTTAACATCAAATGTACATGTACCTGTAATACAAATTTACTTACCGGTACATGAATGACTAAAACTGACAGCTTTTTTCTAGAAATTTATGAAATAACATGTTTGTACATGTACATTGTAGATGGGTTCTGCAGTTTTCTTTTCTTTTTTAAATTAAGAGTAGATTTGATTGATGAGTCAGGAGGAGCCTAGGGATGAAAAAATAAGTGTTACAGTTTGCTTTACCTGCCCTCTTCTCAAACCCTCATCCCTCCTACTCTATTTATATTAACATTTATTAGGAGCCAGAAGGGCGTTAACTCATGCACTTGAACACAGTGTAAACATCCTGCTGGATCTGAAATCACAACATATTCTCTGGATCACGAAGAAAAAGTTCATTCTAATCAAGTATTCATTATAAAATCTTTTAATGTGATTTTTGATACATTTTGTTATCATGCATGTCTGTACATCTTCCTCGGATGTAGAACTACTAAAATTTAGATATTAAGAGATTTGATACACTCATGTTTACCTGTACATGTAATGTATTGTTAAGTGTTGACAATTTCAATATTGCTACAATTAAAATTCATATTCGTGCAGATGAAATGATTTGTGTTATAAAGAATATGGTGATAAACATTTACTGTATGCACAGAATTTGATCTAACTCTGATGTAGAACTAGTTTTAGAAGAAGATTGGTAATCCTAGCTTAGGGCTGTTTATTTTTACTCTATTATTTTCTGTTACTGAGTTAAGGGTATATATTTCCCAGGGGTGTTAAAGTTTACAGGCTGTTCTCCGATTTCAGGCCCTCACACCTCCCCATTTCATGCCTTTTTAGAGTTCACATTGTGCAGCACCTACAGGGCTCCAACGTGTCTGGGCCTCTTTTCAGGCTCATTGGGTAAAAATAACTCCTGAGATCTACATGTAGGAGTCTACTCTATCCAAGACACACATACATTGCGCCAATTACATGTACAATGTATTTTTCAAGGGCTGGTCCCATATCACCCAAAACAATAAACAATTATACATTATTTATAGAGCACATATTGACATGAACACTGTAAGTTTCTCTAAATACAGCTACATGTACAGTGTTTAACTCTAAATAATGTATCTCCTAATATATAAAAGGTTTTGCTGGAAATGGTCGTGGATATCAGTGGTGCTCACTGATTTGTGAACAAACCTATAGCATTGATTTTCTATGATCCACTACATAAAATCAGGAAACCGATTATAAAACACCATTATCGTTATGGGTAATGAAGAACTCTAGGCCCTCAGTTGAATATGTCCAGACAAAAGTGCATCAATGCATTCATCTAGCCATGCACTTACATCTACAAACGTTTTTATTGACCTACATGTACCATACTGCAATCGACATGCCCATTTCACTAAGTACGTTTTTACACTAATTGGTCATTTTCAATGATATGCACTTATTATCAGTGTGCTATGCATGGACAATTGGACATAAGAATAAAACTTACAAGTACCTCCTCCCCATTCCCATGCAATTAGTTGCGGTCTAATGCTTGCTTCCTGTATACATAGAATATAATTAACATACCTTAGCAGTGGATGATATCTTGTTTGGGATAACAGTGATGTATAGTTTGTTATGGTTAAAGCCTGGCAGAATGCATTGAGATGGTTGATGCTATCCAGCTGCAGAGAAGGCAAATCTATTTCTTCACAGGTATATTTAGAATGATTTCAAATAGGATGGAGATAGTTTCAGTGTTTTGTGTAAGTGGGATATACTTGGAAGATCACAGTTTGCCTTTAGGGGTCTAGATATTGAATTCATCAGTTTCCAAGCATTTTATCTCTTTTTGATGAGAATTATATTTAGAAAATATTATATCAAACCAATGGTTTTCATAATGGTATGATTAAAAAAAAAATATTTACATGCTCAATCTTTCCACTACCAGCATCTGCCCCGAATATATTTCATTCTACCTTCTAAATGCAAAAAATTGAAATAATGTAGCCATACATACATGTAAAGGTATTGAATATGAAATAGAACTACATGTATCATGTACATGTACAATGTACATATACATGTATGTTTATAATACATGCAGCCTTCAGTTCAATGAAATTTCATTGTGCAGATTTTCATATGATTATTACTATAGACAGATAGCAATTGAATATGTTCTTCGCCAACTCTTTGTTGGTTTTCATGGAATGAAGTTATAAATCACAATGCTGAGGAAAACATACATACATGTACTATACATGTACATGTACTAGGGCTGCGACGTGTAGTCGAATGCTCGAGTACCCGCACTGTTGACAACTACTCGGGTACGATTTCTCGTACTCGAATATTCGGTCGCAAAAAAAAAAAAAAAAAAAAAATCCTAGTCACCTGGCACTGTCAAGGCCGACGCTTACCCGTGCCAGGGAGAGCGGCGGCCGCTGGCATGGTACCGTCGGTAAAAATGTTTTCCAACTCAAGCACTGTCAAACTCACCACTCAGAAAATGTCCAGATTTCTGTTTGGACTTGGAGGAAAATGGATTATTCTGCCATCTTTGGTTTTTAAAACAGCATTGTTTACTGTCATTATTATTATTAAATCGGCGCCTTCAACTGCAACTCGAAGTAAAATTGCATGCGTTTTCGGCGACGGACCTGAGATAGTGCTCCAGTGGTATGGTGGTGGCAAAAAAAAAATCAAAAATCAAAAATCAAAAATTCAAAAAGAATAATAAAAAAATAAAAAAAATGTATAAACAAAAATGGCGTCCGAATATTTGAGTATTCGCTCGTAAGCCTGGGAGTGTACTCTGGTACCTCTTTACACTGTTATGCACAGCCTTAACATGTACAGTAGATATATGTACATGTAGAATAGACTGCAGACAGAACATCCTAATAGCTACATGTACTGTACAGTACATGTACATGTACAGTGTCACCTTGCTTTACAGTATGCCTGTAACTGTATGTCTGTCTGGAATAGCTTGGTATCTTAAGGGGAATTGAATGTTAAGTGGTACCATACATGTACATACCTTTCATAAATGAAATGTACATGTAGGTAGTTCAAGTACTAATTTATCAAAACTCAAAGCTGCCACAGACATTCTCTCAGTGATGAATAGATTGACAGTATTCAGAGATATACATGTATCTTCAGAAAGTAAAAATATCTGCTAATTTCCTTGTAGGCTCCATATCTCACATTTCTCTCTTAAAAACTCACAATGTACATGTATCATGGATCTGTTGTCTGACTGCAAACTATGGATTTTTGTAAATGTCATGTACAGGTACAATGTACGTGCTTTATCATTATTACACAAAGTCAAATGGAACATATTCTCAACTCATGCTGTAACATCACGGATATCTCCAATTCCGTTTAACCGCCAGTCAAAACCGGACGGTTTTCGGTTAAACGATTTATTTATAAAAAAAAAAAAAAAAAACGATTTTTTTTTTTTTTTTTTTTTTTTTTTTTTTTTTTTTTTATAATTTTTTAAAACTTTTTTTTTTTCTTCACCGACTCTGTCGGTAGCAAGCCAGGTCCGTGTGAAAAAGCGGGAAGGAATTTCATTTGTGCTTGTGAACTTGTCATAAATAATATTAACAATGTCGATTTTAGAGGAATGTGTAAGATCATTAATGTAAAGTAAAAACAGTAGAGGACCTAGGATAGAACCTTGTGGTAGGCCATGTGTTCAAGTTGGATGAATTATTATTATAAATTACATATTGAGATCTATTACAAAGATTACTTTCAAACCAAGATGACAGACAAATTGGAGTGTTGTTCTAAAAAAAAAAAAAATTAAAAAAAAAACAAAAAAAAAAACGGGTAAACGAAACCGTCCAATTGAAAACGGAATCCGCCATGGGCGGTCGGATACCGGACGGTTAAACGTTTGACTACAGCACTATTCTCAACCAGCTCTGTGCAACATTATTTAGTTGGTAAATGTTTATAGATAGAATAGAATGATGTCACAAATCAGTTTAATCACCTATAATGTAGCTAATGCTAGTGTACATGTAGCATGTACTGCAGACAGGATACTAATAGATACACCTTGATTTTTTCCTGTACATGTATGTCTGTCTGGAATAATCAGGTTTATAATGCATACATGTATATGATGTAGGTACAGTGGGGAAGAATCTTGCCTGTCCTTCTGCTGTCTCAAGATGCTCTGGTTTTCATCCTTGAGTGATCATCAGATCGTTGTGACATGGAAGCGTAAGAAATGGGCATTTACATGTGCAGGTGTACCATTTATTTTGTAGGTTACAATTGGGTTTTTTCTCCCTTTTTTTTGATTGAGAACAGTTTACGCCATGAATTTGTACCGTCTCAGAATTTAAAGAATGGATGAAATTGGAAAATGGAAAAACAAATTTCTTAAGCTTTGGAAAGCTTTAGACTTGCAAAATGCTCACTAGATACAAACTTGAAAAGTGATATTTTTCAACCTAAAATTGAAGAAGAGCTTCTGATACAGTGTGTACAAAGAAATATCTTACTACACTATAAGCATCCATCAACAGAAACATGCAATAACCCAGTACTCATATTTGATTTATCAAGCTACAGTATCTCTTGTTCATCCTTGATACCCACATATGGCTACAGGGATATATGCAATTAATTAAAATAAAGCCTACAGCATAGGTCAGCGCAGGTATGGTGTTAGACCTAGTTTTATAGTACGCTGCCCTCATAGTGGCCTCCTCCTACAGCCATACCATCCTCCAGCACACTATCCTCTAGGGTGTTTCCATGACGATGTCCATCCAGCCATCCATCTCAAACTTTCTTCTTCATCACTATTTTGTGTGAAGTCTCCTACCTTCTGAATCATTACTACCAACTATCCCACCTTCTGCTCTTATTATGCCTCCCAGGATAATACCTTGGAGGATGGGGTTTGCTGTTGAGGAAATGGCTGGCGATATCATGCAACTTTGGAATATTAAATCTAGAATACTGAAAACGTATTTTTTCATATTGCAACAGTTTCTCCAAGTCCACATGTACATGTACATTGTAAAAGAGCCCCTGTGATTTTTGCATGAGTGGCTTGTGTTATTATTGTGAAATATGTGTAAGAAATGAACTGTTGAAAGTCAATTATATACAATTGATAATTGAGAGAGAGGGAGAACATAAATACATGTATTGATATATTTGCCTGTTTTAAAAAACTGTTTCAATTCTTTTACAAGTTAAGTTGCCCCTTTTCAGCATTTGTTGTAAATACTAGTTGTAAAGAAAACTTTTATGAACATGAACATGTATGTTTTTCATTGTGCATTGAATGATAGAAGTGCCACACAAATCTGGAAAAAGTAAATGTTTTGATTGCATTTTGCTGTGAAAACCTGCACTCGAAATACACTGTTCATGACATGAATGTTAGTGTACTGAGGGCAATTGTTGAAGCAGGGAGCAATAATTTCTGTATCGAATCAATACGCTAGAGGCAAAATGTATTTGATTGTGCATTTCTGTGCAAGGCGCCTCATTTTTTCTATATGATAATCACCTAAAATCACACATTTTCTGTTGCCTTTGCTGCCTTAGGTCTACAGTCTTGTGAAGTTGGGAGAAATTTGACTAAGCAAACAA
This sequence comes from Strongylocentrotus droebachiensis, assembly GCA_035222895.1. NCBI lineage: Eukaryota > Metazoa > Echinodermata > Echinoidea > Camarodonta > Strongylocentrotidae > Strongylocentrotus > Strongylocentrotus droebachiensis. The sequence continues at coordinate 18,248 of JAVYIG010011404.1, forward strand.
TATAATAGGATTCCATCTTCCTCTTCTGCGCCCAACTTGTTAACCTTTAGCTTTGTGCAAAAGCTTGATAATTTTGAATGATGTTTTATAGAATTTTGATTATCACAATGTAGAGGGAGAAGCGTATGGTTTTAGCTTGAAATGCCAATTTTAGCTTAATGTTTTTATGAGAACTCCTTTCCTTTGAGTATGAAGCAGTCAAGATTTGTCTCTTCGGAAGATAAACCTTTAAAAAGGAAAAGGAACAGAAGAAGAAAAAAAAAAAGACACTTTTTTTCTTCTTCAATGTATTTTTATGAACAATAATGATACCAAGCACTAAAATACGCCTCTGTAAATTATAAACCCTGGATCTGCATTGTACTTCCATGGTACATGTAGGTTTGATTGCTTTTGCATGCAATCTATTTCTGAAATTAAATTGGCTGATGTGCACTAATTATCGACATTCACTCACCATTTGCAGACAGCCAATGAAATAACCTGTCATATTAGAGTGTGAAATAAACAACCCACCCCCTCTTTCTGTCACTAATTGATTCTCTTCATCTGTTTATGTGCCACTGCCTCTCTTGCTTACTGAAAACCTTGGATCAAACAATAACTCTACCCAGGCATATTATGCATTGGAGGGCTCACAGAATACTTTAGCATATATTAAAAACTGTAAACAAGGACACATTGAAAGGGAGACCTTAATCAAAAGTAGGAAAAGGTGAAATATGTGTAAGGCTTGTATTGTAAATGCAGCCATGCAAATGCTTACATAGACGTACTCAATGATTTCAGTTACAATACAATGTAGATCTACTGACTGCATAGATTTTACTCTCTGCTTAGTGTAAACTGTTTTGCAATGTGTAGTTAATGTACTTGCAAAAAACAATGAGAACATTTTCAAGAAAGATTAAAAAAAAAAAAATGAATGTTTAATAATCATATTACCAGAAACCTTAAACAACATGTAAATGGAACAGACAGTTATATCAGCATACATATTTGTATGTCCTTGTATTATATTTATTATCTGCGCTTAGAACACCATTATTTTGTTTAAAGATATTGATGATCAAGTTCTATCAATCTTGTTTTCCTCTCTCTCTTGCATTCTATTAGGCTGTATACATCACCAATCAAGCCAGCGAGTCCAGAACAGAAGTGTGTTAGTCCCTATGACTGGATCAGACAAGACTTTGAACATCCTACCAGAGATCAGGAGTCTGCTAAGAAATGTCTGCTTGCTAAGCTGGATGAAGTCTCAAGAGGTAGATTATCTGCTTAAATGCATTAATATATATTTGCCACTCTACACTCAGGTGTTGTAAATGGGTACCTCATAAGAACGTCTTTCTTAAATGCTTAAAGCTTGGGTATTATTATTAGTAAGCCTCTTGACCAACCTTTAGGAAAGAAATGTACAGTACATTGTTTTCAGTATTCATGTAGTTATTATTGTCATATTGTTGAATTACTCAGCTTAATTTCAGTAATATTTCCCAATTATACCTACATGTACATCAGGCATGCATCATCATATTAAACACAATGATTTATGCCTAACCTGCCTGTACTGGGGGGTTAGTTCAGTATTATGGGATGAATCTGGCCAAATTGGCAATCATATAAAGTCATTACACTGTACATTGGTATAATGTACAATACAATGTATTAGACATGTACAGTGTATGTTATTGCATAATTTCTCCTGAATAATTGGTCACAATCTGATGAAAATTGGGAAAGTAAATACAAGTTAGGTTGATAAATATTAATATATTAGTTGACTTACACTGTAAATGGTCTTTGAATAAATAAAGTCATATATCTTGCTAAATTAATGACATTTGTACTAATACAAATAGATGGATTGTTACAAACTTTGTACATCCATTGGATGTACATGTAAATATTCATGTAGGTCACTTATAAGTTATACCATATAAGTTATTTCAAAGAAAAATCTCATTAGATTGGATACACATCATCAAATAAGGAAAATTATACACAAGGGAATCATATTCCTCCATATTTCCTCCATACCGGTGATGAATATATCAAGTTCTCTCTTCCTTCTTGTTCTCACACTACATGTACATAAATATTTCATTACATGAATATGAACAAGATTTAAGTCAGAACAGGAAGGCTAGTTAGCACTTTCTTTGGAATTTGAAACCACTATGATGTGATGAGGTTTTCCATGGACTTTTAACTGTTGTAAATCATGTATGAACTGCATGGTGTAGACTGTATGTAGTCTAATTATCACTGCATGGAGACAAGCAGAATAATAAACATTTCCTGGTTGAGACTTTCACATGAAAAAGCAGGACTAGTAACAAAACCACAGCCACAGTCTGGACTAGACTATCAGTGCATGTAGATAAGTGTCACACAGTGTTCATGTACATGTACAGTATGTGAATTTAAGCATGCAACGTAAAAGAAATTACCGGTAGGCCAGGGGGGAGGTACAGGAATTGAAGCAAGAGTTAAAGAGAAACATAATAAGGTTTGATACAGGTACGGAAAGAATGAGCAAGACAGGGAAAGACAGAGAAGGGGAGAGTAAAGGAGAAAAATACTTGATGAGAGAGTGGTAGAAAGACTTAGCAAGGGAGGGAGAGAGGGACCATTAGAGAGAGGAGTGACAGACAGAGAGAAAGACATACAGACAAACAGACAGAGCCAGAGGGAGCAAGGAAATGTAAGGGGGCAGGGTGATTGGCAGGGTTGAGATGGGGCAGGAAGAAGACTCCAAAAATGTTTCATTTTCTTAATGGTCTTGGCTTATCCATGAATACAACTCCCAAGAGATGCTTCAACCATCTTGGAAAATAAGTCTTAAAGAATTGATTGATTGAGAAGGGGAAAATATGACACATGTAGCCATTTCTTTGATTGTTCATCAGGATTTTTCAGTGAATTCAATAAAATCATTTGTTCAGCAGGCATTTAGCAAATTGATAAAGCAAGAGTTAAAGGGAAAAAAAGGAATTGATACGGATACGGAATGAGTGAGCATGACAGAAAGAAAGAGGGAGGGGGCAGCCAAATTATATCAATTTTTTTTCTTTAAGAGTGCACACATATAGTACATGCACAGTATGTATTTTGACGATACCGGTATGTCAAAGATGTTATGAGCTAGTTTGGTGCATTCTAAAGGAAATGTCATTAGGATGTTACCAATGAACCAAATGTGACATACCAGATCATGAACATTCAGACTAGTCCATTAATTGAGAGGTGTTAATCAGTCTAGTCCCGTTTAATTATCTGCAAGTGGGAATGTCAGACTTGTACATGTAGTTGTTTTGATTGGAAAATGTAGTCAAAGACTAGGTTTCCATTTCCCAACATTTTCCATTTTTAACTCCTACTCTATATACACACTTTTTCCTCATTTCAACATGGTATTCATTTTTCATAGAAATGGTTATGAAATTAGAAGTGAAAGTAAAATGTGGATGTATGTTCAGTCAAATGTACTAAAGAGTGATTACTTTGATTTATATTTCCCCCTAGCCTGTCCTTCATTTGTATGATATAAGGAGTTAAATTCATCACATGAGCAATCAGAAATGTTTGTATCCCCTTTATAGTAGCATTTCATATCTTCTTCTTCACAAAGTGATCTGTTTCTTATTCATCTTCAATGTCGATTCTAATTGAACACTCATTTTTACTTCAATCTCATTACAGCTAACAGAAATAGCATGGGACCCAGTTTGATGGCATTGCAACAACCCCAAATTCCAAACCAAGGCAATGCTGATCCACTCAGAGGAATAGGTAATGTATAAACACAGCTCTCTAGAAGGTGTATCATCCTTGTATGAAGTTTCACCCGGGAGTTTCCTCAATTGTTTTTTTTTTCTTTCTCTAAATGGAATGGGATATATGATATATTAACCTATCAAAAGGCTTGTTTCATAATATTATAACATTCTCGGGCTTTCAATCATCATTTTGCTTAATACCATGTAGGAGGGATCGGCGATATAAAAAGTTGTTTCGATAGTAACATTGTCTTTGTACTGTTATATAATTGTGCCATATCAGAAAGAGACCTAAGTTGTGCATTAATACAATAGGTAATAGTTGCAGAATCAAATGTAGTCATGTACATTGATTATTTCATTTCTTTTATCATACCTTTCATATAGAAACATTGAAATATGCTTAATTGTAATTTTTGTCCTCTTCCTTTGTTAGATAAACTTGAAACATCTCCAAGGAGTCAATCACCACCCCCATCACAAACCCAAAGGAGAGAGAGACGGACGAGTAAAGAAGAGAGGATGGGATTAGCTAAGCTGGAAGATGTGACTGATGTGCAGATACTAGCAAGGATGCAGGAAGAGAGTAAGAATCGTTGTCCGTTTTTTTCTTTGTCTGTCTGCCTACCTGTTTGTCTGTTTGTTTGTCCATCCGACCACAGAGGAGAAAGAACTTAAGTAAAGAAGAGAGGATGGGATTAGCTTAGCTTGAAGATTGACTGATTTACAGATACTTGCTAGGAAGCAGGAAGAGTATAAGACTCTTTGTCTGTCTGTCTTTTTGTATGACTGCCTGTCCATCTCAATTTTAGAGGTGAGATAGGATAAGATTAGCTAAGCTTGCAGATGTGACTGATAATGGCTAGGATACAGGGAGAAAGTCAAATTATTTATTATCAAACTGTCTGCCTGTCTCATATTTGGAATATTTTTTAAGTTATAAGCACAATCATTTGTTATGTGGTCACCAAGAGCAACAATTATTCAAAACCTACAAGCAAAATTCTTACCTAATTTAATATTGAAAATTGTATTTCAGAGCATTGTATTATTTTGTTTATCTGTTGAGAGCCAAGAGCAGGGAAAGTTATATTGCATATGCATGCAGTGCTGACAGCCTTCAGATAATGAATTCTTGATATGCAGCATATAGACAGGAGATGGATATGCTACTCTTTGTTAGTGTTCAGACAAAAATCAAATTTGTCAGTGTCAACTGTTGTATGTTAAAAATAGTACAATTGTGTGAGGGTGAGAGGGTTCAAGATTGTTTTTCAGGAAAGGATTTTCATCTTCAACAAACTATGCACTTACTTGAGACCTTGTATGGTTCCTATGTATATTGACAAGGTCTGTGAAGGTTTTGAAGCAGGCCTAGAGAGTAAGTACAGCGTTCTAATTCTTAATTACCCTCCTGCTATGACCACCTGTGACCACAAGAGGGAGTTGCAGGTATCAAGTGTCAACGATCTAAATTAGGTTTGCTGGATCATCCATAAAAACACTCCACTGGTCTATGTATCCAGCCTAGTGTTTGTTAACTTGAAAATGACCTGTTCACGCTTTTGATTTCTTAATTCTTGGTTTAGGTATGAAGGGGGTCACTTAGACTCTCTTGGGATGTGAAGGGGCCTCTTTGACAACAGTAGAGAACAATGCAATAGTTGACACGTATACTCTCAATCCTAGTTTGTCAACTTGGGAATGACTTGTTCACAGTCGGTGGTTCAGTTCACACTTGCTTTCATAATAAAAAAGGGTCACACTGTTACGAAAGAGGTCATACTTTAAACAACATGATGGATAAATTTAGTATTCCATCTTGCTAGTCCTGTTTCGTGAATTTTGTAAAGATCGGTTACGGTCAGTGGTTTCTTAACACCTGCTTTCAGTATGAGAGGTTAAGACAGCCCCTGTATGCCAAGAGGTTGCTTGTGCTTTATAGTGATGTCTAGGGAATCAGCAATATATTTTTTTATAGTTAGATGTATGGAAACTAGGTCAACATCACACGGTATTGTGTTCGAGTATGAGGTGTACAGTAGTGCATGTACAGGGAAGAGACATAAACTATTTGTGTACTCAGTTTAGAAAATACATTTAAATAATAATCAGGTTATGGCACGATTTTTACAGTCAAGCAGATATTTACGGTTTATCATGTTATTTTTGTTCACCATATTTCTTTGTTGCAATATATTTTTTCACCAAATTTTCTCAGAAACATATAGAAATCTTCATATTTCAGTTACAATAATCTATTGAGCCAGCAAGTTAAAATGGTATTTGGGTAAGCCTTCCATCAACTCATCAATTGGGTGTCCCAATTACTTTTAGGTTTGGAACAACATACTACTGCGTAGCTCCAAAAATCTAATCAGAGTGGAAATATCCCTTTTTCACCCTTTTCCTGTTACAGGTTTACGACAAGCGATGAATAGTTCTCCTGCCAACTCTCCTAGAAGAATAACAGTCTCCCCTGCCTCATCAGAAAACGCCCTCCACAGATCGGCCTCTCGTAGCTCAAGCGTTAGCAGCACGGAGGGAAAGAGTGAGGATGGCGACGAGGGTCAAAGGTCAAATGTAGTCAGGAGGAGACCTTCATTTGAGAGGATACGGAAAGCAGGAGAAGGTAACATTGGTATTCAAATTTTCTTGAAAAAAACGTTCTCTACGCTAATATGTTTAAAAAGTGAACATCATTTATATTAAAAATTAAAACAAAAAGCAAAAGAATGAATTACAGGTACAGCCTTGCAAAGCTCTTCTCTTCCGGCTAAAATATTAAAAAAATTATTTTGAAAATGATTATCCGTTAAAAAAAAAAATCTGAAAGCTAGAGAATAAAAAAATCTGCTTCTGCCCCTTGATGAATTTGTATGTATAAATATCTAGTGTCTCTACATCTGCAGAAAGATGTTATTTGATGCCCTTAGTTTGCATATGTTGCCATGGATACTTTTACAATTTTCAATTTTTAACCATAAAATTATAATTAACTTTTGAGTGGGAATGCTGTTTGTATGATTGGATCTCTATGTGATATGGCAAGTAGTGTAGTCAAGTTAGATGGTTAATGGTTTGTAAATGGTTGTACCCTCCCTTTATGTCATGTGGTGAAAGATATTTCAAATTAGTTTGATTTTAGAGCTAGACATCGGTTATTAACAAGATGTATCCTTACATTAATTATACCCGAGGTGAAATGAAAAAAAAACATGATCAAGATATTCTTTACCTCAAAAATGCACCCCAGAATTCATATCCTTTATATTTCCTTTGGAAATATGATGAGGAGTTTTAGTTGACACTAAGAAAAAGTTTACTGGAATGATGCATATTATCATGTGAGCAGAATGATGTAGTTGCTGTTAAAACATACAGGTGTAATATATAATCATGGCTTTTAGAATTTCTATAAATCTTTGCTCCATAATCACTATAGAATACCGGCTTTGCTTTATCATAACAGTGCAGTTGAAATGCAGTTATGTATTAAAGTTAATATTATAAACATGCATTGAATTATTATTTTCTAATCAACATTTCTTGCCCATTGCATCAATAAAATAAAAATCTTCAAATCTAGAAATAAGCAAAGCATATGTATTCTTGACTACCTTGTAATACTACTATTTTTAACCTTTGATACATAGTCTGCTTTACTAAGCAAGAAATTAAGATTATTACCCCTTCCAAGATCCTACCTGACACCAATATACATGTATCTGAATGATTCCACCCCCTCCCGTTCTCCCCCCCCCCAACCCCCCACCCCACTCCCTCCTCATCACATGCACCTATTGATCGCCAGGAGGAAGAAGAGATGGTTTATATAGAAACAATCCAGATTACAGACCAGAAGATGTGGAAGAATGGGAGTACTCCAGACCTGTGATCGGTAGACGATTGTCACAGGAGAAGATTCGACGACCAAGTGGTGAAGGTAGAAAGGAATGAAATGTTCACCTTTCGCGTGTCTTGCATACCTCCCTCCTTTCCCTCCCTTTTGCGTACCTGAATGTAGCTGTAGCTGTTCCTAAATTTTGTTCTTGCTATGTAATGTCACAATTCTATAGCTTTACCTCTCTAAATGTTGCATGTATTTCTGTAATGATTTGTTTGATACTTTTGTGCATATTTGTGTCAACTGGTTTGCTGTGGTTTTGCTGTTATTAGTAGAATAGTCCCAACTATGTGAGTGTTTTGAATTAAATTGAATAGATTATTATCTTAAAAGCTGATTGAATGTAAAAGATTGTGTCAACCTGTCTTTACATGTAGTGCATGAATTCTGAAGTGAATGTACAAAGTTATCATTTCATGATAAAATTAGTTTCATTTATCCATTTTGTTACATAATTGTTGTAAAGTCTTAAACTTACAATGTCACCCCTTCTCACTTCATAGATGAGTGGATTACACAAACCAAGTTGATTCTACACTTTCAAAATGACACATGCAATGTTTATAGACTTCTGTGATGTAGATTAGTTTTACTTTTGATTTTATTTATTAACACATGCACTGTATGCTGAAAGCTTTTCAGTTCTCCGATAACTTTCCCATAGTAATAAGATTGTGCCAATGTGTGTCTGTCTTGCTTATGAACTAGATACTCTCAGAATTCTTTTGCTCTACTTTCTTGCATTGGCGTGTTAGATATTGATTTGCATGGTATGTTTCTGCTTCATATGCACAATCTATTACCTTCAATGGTTGTGTTCACTTACAGTTGGCATTTGCACCTATTTTGATAGAGCTTTGTTCAGTCTAAAATTCATGTACCGGTATTCCAAAAGGAAGCAAAGTAATAAACAAGCACAAAAGAATTGTGATGCTGTGATGTGCTATTAAAATAGATTGAAAAGTATACCGGTAATGCTTTATTTTAAAGGTAAGTTCCATAAATTGTATGTTTCATCGATGATCCTATAAATCTGAAACTGGGCAATTTTGTCGTTGCCTAGTGAAAATGTTATAATTGAAAAAAAGGAGAATACTTTCTGTTCATACAGTATTTATTTGTATTTTTAAGTTGAAGCACCTACATGTACATTCATCAATAGTCTTTTAATGAATTCCTGTATTCATTGTAGAGTAGACTGTCCCCCACAATGTATCATACACTAACAGTAGCAACATGTATGTTACTATGGATATCCGATAGTGAATCATGATAATATTGTGTACTGTTTCATAGCAACCCTTCAAATAGAAATTGGTCTGTTTGGAGATCTCAGAAGAAGGGGGTCCACTTCCATCCATCCTTCCTGAAATAATTATTAGAGAAAGATTTCTGAAACTTATTATAAATAAATGAAGAACTAGCTTGAGGTTAGTGCTACACTCCAAAAAGGACAATTTAAATAATGGGAAAGGAATGGAATTATACCCAATCTAATGCATTGTTATGAAGAATAATAACATTGAGAAAAAAAGACTGATGAAGAGATTAGAAACTGCCCTTTTTTTGCATTTGTGTTGGCATGAACAAGTGAGAATGAGGATGAATTTCTGTGGTAATCCTCACTCAAACATCCATAGCCTTATTATTCATGCCAGCTAAAAGATAAACCCTGCCATGTTTCCCTCTCAATTCAATTTATTTTAATTCAATTTTGTCACATCTTGTTCTCCCTGACTTCCTGGAGAAGTTTCAACTCTCTTGCTTGTGGGTTTATCTAGAAATGGACGTCTCAGAGTAGCTGTAGTTTGCTAAAAACTCTTTGAATTATCATAAAAAATAGAAAACAAACATTTGTTCACAGAAGCTTTTCTTTTCTGCAGAATCGGTGGGACTTTGAGAAGAAGTTTTATATTTTCAATTGGTTCACACTTTCAAAAGCCCTTGACATATATAAGATCTCATTTTTAGCCTTCTAGAGCAAAACCAAGCTTAGTTTTCTTGTATTTTACTTACTAATGAGCAAAACTTATTCATAATCTTTTCTTGTTTGACTCTTCAGGTAACGAAAGGAAAGAGTTATCACCAAGAGGACCCCCAGATGGCCGGAATGGTGATGCTAAACACAACGCTGTCAACAGACTCAGAGGAACAGATGGTAAGATTTTTTACTTTCACTTCTTCCCCATCAAATATTATCTTATATACATACATTAGGCAGAGGGAAAGGGTTAGCATTGCTTTATAGCATCATCTATGTATAATGTAGCTCAGGTATCTAATATTTGGTTTGAATTCTGAATATATATTGTCTATTGGGTATGCTAAATGTGTGCATGTTGTGGGTTGTGGTGAGCATTTGATCATTCTCCTTGCCATTTTATATTTTAATCAGCTTTTTGGATCATGGAGTTTCCCTCCCTTTTGTTATGTGTGCTGCTGCTTACATTTGAATATATGTTATGTCCCGAGGCCTTGGAAATTGAGTATAGAAATGGGTTCCCATGCATTGTAAATTAGAATTCCATTTGTGTTGGGGAAACTTTCATGACTGCTGAATAAAATCAAAATACAATTTTAACTGCAAGAGTGAAAGAGAGCTGAGTTATGATTGCTGGAGGGATAATAGAAATTGAATCACACGATTGCAAAAGAAAATGTCAAGATACATACAGGTCCAAACTGATTAGAAAATTCAAAGGAACAAAATTCTCACTTTGTAAGTTATGAATTGTTTGCAATTGGAGAGACTTGGCAGCTTTTAAACTTATATCATTAATCTTAAATGTTCTATTAAAAAAAAAAGGGAACATTAGATTACACTAAACAATGAACTGTACTTTAACTTTAAGCTATATTGAGCATCACATTTAAGCTCTGAGAATTGCTGTTATGTAGGAGATCAAACTATCGCATTAAGGGTTTTAAAACTTTTCGTCAGGAGTAATCCCTAGCTAATACCGGTACCTCATTCCTTTCAATGTGCCTCTCATACCTGTACACTTTAACATGCCTCTTGTGTGTTGTGGTCTGTCTCTCTCTCTGTTAATGTCGCGTCCTGTTTATGATATTCCTCCCTTACTGAGTGATCCAAATGTTTCCTTGGTTAATTACTCATCTGTCCACAAAAAAATAAACCCAGCCATGTTTGCTGTTTTTGTGCTGTTTTCATCATTCGTGAATTATTGCAGTGATAACTTTAATACTGAAAAAATTGAAAGAAAAAAGGATTTTGGATTCCTAGATTTGAAAGAAGCGGAACTCATTCGATCAATATTCATCCGTTTTAGAGCACATTGATGAGAATTTATGTTTCACCTTAATTGCCCTTTAAGGTACATGTACTTTAATCGAGGTACATGATGATTATTTAGGGAGTGTCTGGCATCATACTTCTACTTTCTCAGTAATTTTTTATTTTCTCTTACAAAACGTGGTTAACCAAATGCTCTTGACATTTCAGAACAAAATTGTGAAAGAAATAGAGTTATGAATGAAACAAAGAAAGGATGATGATTGAAAATGACAAACCAAAAGGGAAGAATATTTTATTATTTGATAGAAAAGGAGAAAGGAAAAAACTCCAGGTTTTTTTAATGTCAAAGAATTGACATAATTTTGAGGTCATCTAAAAGTTTAATACCGTAGTGAAACAATCAATCAGATCTTAATCTGGGATACATTACCAGGCATGAATGGAAAAAGTAATATTGTAGACTTTCATAATCTAATAATGTGTGTTTTCTCATAATTAGTAATAGATTTCATTGTTATTGCAAGCAGTATTTATCTGTATTTAGCTTTTGCTTTTGTATAATACATGTATAACTTGAGTTGACATTTAGTATATAGAATCGTCATATTCATTCTTGCACGTTGTAATCCTATAGTTTTTATTTGTTGCATCGTCTATTATCCCCATGTGTGTGTGTCGTGCGTGTGTGTACTGTAGAACACTCCAAGATTAACGGTCTACATAGGAGACACCACGATGCCCGAAATGGGGAGCTTAAAGCGCCCTCTAAAAAGGTTATCGTCAGACGAAGTCCGTCACTTGAAAGTCCTCAGAGAACACAACAGAAAGGTAGCTAGCTTGTTCACCACTAACTCAGTAACTAAACTTGGCACTAACCTGTTGCTATCGTAACACTTCTTTACTAATTGGTTAAAAAGAAAAGCCTTTGCAATCTTTCTGAAATATCTTTAATGTGGTGGTATTGGAGCTAAAAAAATCGAATCTTTCTGTAAAATGTAGGAAGCAGACGGCAACTAGGAAGATCTACAGTAAATTCAAAGAAAGTTACTCAAGGTATCAGAAGTTTCTCTCTTTTATTCAGCATATATTCATTCAACCCAGAATGCAGCAAATCAGATTGCAGTCAATCATCATATTGCAGTCATATCATCTCCTTTTTTTCCTTTATTAAATCAGAGATTTATTTCAATGCGTTTGGATTCTCCTATGATTTCTTCTAATATTTGATACCATTGTGACAGTTAGCTACATGTAACTTGTCAAAAATGCAAGCTACTGACTCTAACATTGATCATGCAAAGATTTATCATCATCATGCATATCATTTAATAAATACATAAGGAAGAAAGAAGATTAATAAAAGGAGAGGTATTTCACTCAATACATGGTAAATTTATGCTTAAATTACTTTCAAAACATATCAGAAGAAGGTTTCTTTTCTTTCTTTAGTTTGGTTTTTGATTATGTATATCATTCAATATATTAAAAGAATACAACATTACATAAATTAGCTCAAAGAGTTCAAGGCTATATTGCATCACCCTTCTTAAGAGACCTCTTTAGGCATCCCGTTATTCCAAACATTCTTACTATTCCTGGCTTTGAAATAGCTGATATTGGATTGGAGAGAACGATGCCTCATACTCTATACTAGAATCAAATTTTGGCACCAATCACTTGCTTTATTCACAGGATATTATCTGACCTTTGGATTCAATATATGTGCTTAGTTACAGAATGATACAAACCAAGCTTTTCTGTACAGTAGGTGACCTTTCAAATACTTCTACATTCTTGTATTACCTGGCTTGAGAGACTAGCATACAGTTATCATAATTTACAAATTATACAAACCAATTATTCTCTGTGCAGTAGATGACCTTTTCATATGCTTTTAAAGTCTTATTTTATCTGGGTTGAGAGACTGAAGCACTGTTATCATAAGTTTGCATTCTAGTAGTAAGCTTCACAGCCTTGACATGTGCAAGCAGCAATGAAGGAAAAGAAAACTGATAATAGAATTTGGTCTCTAGCAAGCATTGCATCTACTAAGTGATGTCTCATGTTATTGCATGATTATTTTAGGGTTCCATCCCTCGGGGGTGTAAGGTTTTAAATTCTAAAAGAATTTCTTACAGTCTGTAGGTTCTTTCACTTAATGGAATACGATTCACAGGTATCCTTGAAAGTATAGATTTGATATCAAATTATTATAAAGATAGCAAGAAAGATTTAATGTGGGAAAGAGAAAGATTCTGGTTTAAATAAGCTTGTGTTCATTTACTTATATGGCATTTATGATAATTTGGAATGATAATCATTCATGATAGCATTGAAGGTGTAAATGTATACGTGTTACAAGGTATCTTGAAGACATGCAGAATTGCAGATACCGGTATTCAGCAACTTATTGCAATGAGAACAAACTTACAGGTGTTTAATTAAGTAGCACACTAAATTGCACCCTCATCACCAAGACGATGGCCTGGCGTGACTGCTAATGACAAATTCTAATTACATTGGCCATATGTCGGGTGTCTCCCTGTGACGTAATTGATAGGGGCAACTAACCAGAAGTTATTCATTATAATTGGGTAATAGTTATCACACTTGTAGTGGTTTCATCTTGACCCAAACTTGTGAAATATCTGACTGCTTCCAGGCAACTGCTCATGTCATCTGCCAGGCTATTTTTTATAATAATAATAATAATAATAATAATATGTCTTGTTTACCCAGGGTAGCCTCATCAGTATTCATACTGTTCTCTCTGAGGGCCCTGCAATCATTAATAATAATAATAATAATCTTTTAAAGTCCACTCCAAATTTATTGAATTAAACCGAAAATGGAAATTCTTTTTGCCCAATTGATCGTGAGCCCGGCAGCCACTGAGCAGCGCCAGATCGACGTTGCTCTATCATATCATAACATCATTTCATTATGGTTAATCTTTGATTGGTAGTGGTTTAGGAAACACATGTACACGTAGCTCCATGACATCTCCTCTCCATCTTACCCTGTACATTCGTATACACTACACAACATAATATAGAAGGTTCAATCCCAATTTTGATGCAAAGGGTACCAGCTCTTTTCTGCCTCGGTCACACCGCTGAACCTACTCTACACAGAATCCAAACCGACCAATTTTGGACCATTTGTGAAAAAAATAATTGTTTGATCGGTCTGTTGTCGGTCTTGTTGGTGTGACTGAGGTATTACTACATGAACTGATGTACCATGTTGCATTAAGTTTCACCTGTATGTAGGTAATGAGTACATGGAGGTAATCATTGGTTAGAAGGCCATAGTTTGGTCATACATGTACCCACCCATACAGGAAGCTGTGGTAGCATCAGCCCACTGTCTGACCTAATTCACCCTCACTATAAACCCAACATGCTGTCATGAACCCAACACAGACACATTGTTGCTCATTCTCTTCATACATACATTCAATTTAAAGGCAATCTCCACAATTGAAATTGCTTTTTTTGTGAAATTTTCCAAAACTAATTCTAAATAGTGGATCACATGAAAAATATATAATACTTTGAATCAGGAAGACTTTAAAAGGAAATCAACAGGCATCAACTCTTTTTTAGTGCATTGACCCCATTTGTGTTTCCATGAAAGATAATACATTATGAAAACCTTATTTCCATGCAAAACTATTTAAATCATTGATAATAGTACTAATGGATCGAACATTGAACTTCGCGTTACGTCTTTCTATGTGGGTGCATGGCACTTTTTTTTCTGTCTCAGTTCTAAATCTTTTGAAATTTTACAGAAAAACGCTTTAACATGATATTTGTGCTTTTATATTGCGCAAAGTTAATATGCAGCTTTATGGTTTAAAAAATTAATGTGCATGCTCTGAATAATTGTCAATATAATTTTGAACTGAAGGAATAAATCTCGAAAAAAATAATGCAAATGCCTAGTTTTCAAGGGAAGATGTAGAAAGAGTATTATGTTACTAACTTAAGATGTATATGTGATACCAACAATTTTAGTTTTTAGATACTACAAATACTTTGGAAATCTGTGTAGAAAATTAAGTCTCGTATCAGTAGATGACTTTTTAGGGATGCTTTAACACATTCAATCATTCCTCCTGTTATAGTCATAACTGCTCAGGCTTAATTAATCATTAGCAGCACTCTTTATTTTCTATTCTCCACTTTCTGTTTCTTATTTAAACTTCTATATCTTCTTCTTTTTCCTCGTTTCCCCCTTCTTTCTTCCTTCTATTATGAAGTGCACCGTATATAGGAAATATTTAATCGGTTATAAACACATAATAGCTAACCCATAAAATGATCACACATGCAATTTCATTCCTTCGTTTTACCCTCACAGCAGCCAGTTCATCATCATTGAAATGATCACCTTTGCTAATCAACATGAATCTTCTTTCTCTCCATACCTTCCTTACTCTTACCCACTTCATCTTCTATAAACGCTTTTTATATTACATGTTTGGTTTTAATTGAGTTACTTACGTTCATTTCATTTTCATTCATTCATTCCTTCCTTATGGTTTCCCCCCTTTCATTTGTTTTGATTTTTGGTGTTGGTTTGATATTAATCACCACTTACCCACCATCACCCATGACCTTTGACCCCTCACCTTTAACCTCACTCCATCCACCCATCCACCCATGCAGAGGATAGGCGTAGATATAGTTTTAGTCCTGGTGCGGCCAGGCAAGCCTTGAATCAAATGCTTAACGCTGAAGATGATGAGATAGAAGATGATGAGGGAGATGAAAGTCTTGACATCATGGCTGAACTCCAAAGACCTACTAATTTCTTTGGTAAGTCCCTTCTCACGCTGCTGCAAAGAACAGCTTGGAGGCAGTCAACATGGTGATGCATCATTTCAACCTAGATAAAAGGACAATTCCCTGTTAATACTCATTCATGTGTGCATTTTGGTATTTTATCCTGTTGTTTGGATACCTAACTACATATACCTGTATATATACAATGTAACAATCTTGCATTTACCTGTGTGAACTCATAGCTAATATATTCTATGTATGTAAGGGGTGACAGAACTTAGCACTTGAATGTCTGAATAGAATAGCATATGTTGTCCACCTAATATATTGCATATTCTATATATTTTGTATAATATACTAGACTTTTCATCCCTCCATACTTCTGTAATAATTATTACTATAGCATACATGTATATTGTATAGATTTAGATCATATACTCCCTTGTCCTGTCAGATCTTTAAATACACGAAGTAGAGATTTATATATCATTATGTTTATTTTCTTCCTCAAATAGACTAGAATGTCATAATCTTTGCAGCTAGTAACATACATATAGTGCGTACATGGGATTATAATGTCTTGTATGCAGTGATGACATTTCAGGTAGCTTTATTCTAATGCACAGCTTACTGCATTGCTGATATTTCATGTATGTATAGTAATTAAATAACGATAAGATTCAATTTCTTCCATATCATATTCATACATTCTTTCACCATCACAAGGCACACATCATGATTTCATAAATTGTTAATATTGTGTTTTCTTATTTGATATGTAAGAGAATGCAGGTAATGTGAAGAAAGTTAGGATGAAAACAATTTCAAATTTGTATTTATCGATAATATGTCAATACTAAACATTCATACATGTAAGCTGTAACCTCTCATGAGTACACTCTCCCTACTTATATATTAAATTCTTAACGTTCAAGAATAAATTGATTAGATATAGAAAAAATTCTATCAAAGCCAAATGATATTAAATTGAAAGATAAAAAAGACAGAGTATAATTGAAATAAACGTCATTAAATGATATACATCATAATCTTAACTAAAGTTTCACCCTAGTATTTTTTTAGCTGATGATGAAGCATATATTGATAACACTTACCTTTCCCCAAACATCCCCACAAGTTGTATTCAACTGCTAAACCTCCTTAAACACTTTGTGATCTACTCACAATTTAAGAAATTTCATTTGGTTGAATAATTTGTTTATCAATACCCCAAAAATGTCATGGTATAGATGATGAGATTAGGAGATATATTTCATCATTTTGTTTGTTTGATTACAGCTGAGAAGTCACCCGGTCACAGAGGTAGCCTGCCTAACCTGAACAATCGTACGCACGTAATCCAGCCACCAGCACCCCACCCTACACCATGTACACCACCTCAGACTCCTATGAACAACGAGAGCCATTATCAACCTGATATGACGGGTGTAGACTCTGGGAGTAGAATGAAACAACCTAGCAGCATTCCTGTCAATAGGTAAACCCTCGGTCAAAAATACCATTACGAACTGCTACAAACGATTTTCAGACAATTTTGTAAGATCTTCTTAAGAAGGCCGTACGAAACCAGCGTTCGTAGACTGGTCGATGGTCTTGTCCAAGATTTGTTCAACCTCATAAGAAATCCTTTCTTCGTAAGGCGGCCAAAATTCTGACGTAAGAAGAACTTGAGGCATTCTATGAGAAAAAAAATTAAAAAAATTGAACAGTGTTCATACGAACTCCGTAAGAAGTACGTAAGAAACTATGCCTCATCTACGAATCTCTACGAACTCTGGAATTCATACAAACGGGGAGATTTGTACAAACGCATCGTTTGGACAAACCTTGGTGACCTGCTTTAGTGACTACCTGTCTACAACAAGCACATTTCTTGTTTCCCTTGAGAATGGTTTCTCATTGAAACATGTACTATAAAAGGAACCTGTCTACAAAGACTACTTTTTGTGTTTCCCTTGGGCGGTCTCTATAGACAGGTTTGACT
Source organism: Strongylocentrotus droebachiensis (assembly GCA_035222895.1). Taxonomy (NCBI): domain Eukaryota; kingdom Metazoa; phylum Echinodermata; class Echinoidea; order Camarodonta; family Strongylocentrotidae; genus Strongylocentrotus; species Strongylocentrotus droebachiensis. The sequence continues at coordinate 35,991 of JAVYIG010011404.1, forward strand.
CTACTTTGAGGTTGCACCAATAATGAACATATGTCAGTATGAAAATTCTTTCACTACAATAATGTTGGCATTTAATATTGACACGAACGTCTATTCTTTTCAACTCAATTATAGGGCGCCCTCTCCAAGGACGTTAAGGCAACCATCACCCACCAAGCCAAGAGGTGCATCACCCCATCGTGGTAGCGGCATTCCAGTAAGAGCTAGTCAGATGGATAAGAGTCAGATTCCTAGACCTAGATCAGCTGTTATCCCCAAGAGCGGTATACCATCACCTAATAATAGGTAAGTTCAATATAGTTTGATACGGTATGGTTTAGTAGGTTCAAACAGTGATTGGACAATGGCTCCTGCGATATTTGCTACAGGTCTGTTCCGTTAAAGATATAGGGTTAGATTTTAAGATATGCATGGGTTTTAGGTTAGGTTTAGGGTTAGAGTTTAGGTTAGGTGTAGTGTTAGGTTTAGGGTTAGAGTTTAGGTTAGGTGTAGTGTTAGGTTTAGGGTTAGAGTTTAGGTTAGGTGTAGTGTTAGGTTTAGGGTTAGAGTTTAGGTTAGGTGTAGTGTTAGGTTTAGGGTTAGAGTTTAGGTTAGGTGTAGTGTTAGGTTTAGGGTTAGAGTTTAGGTTAGGTGTAGTGTTAGGTTTAGGGTAAGAGTTTAGGTTAGGTGTAGTGTTAGGTTTAGGGTTAGAGTTTAGGTTAGGTGTAGTGTTAGGTTTAGGGTTAGAGTTTAGGTTAGGTGTAGTGTTAGGTCCAGGGTAGAGTGGAGGAATTTGACGAGTGTAGAAAACTGACTGGAGCACTTGTCAGTGGAGCAGGTGTCGCAGAACCTTTCTAAGACCTCTGTCAGCTGTCATACCAGAGGGTAGAGTACCATCATCCTCTAGCAGTAGATGAAGTTTGTGTCCTGTGGTTTTGCACTTTGTATGTGTGAATAGGAAGGCACCCCCAAAATCCTGTTTTTGATAAATTCACCTTGGTGTTTATTTATTTATTTATTTATTATTTATTTATTTATTTTTATTTACCCAGGGTAACCCCATCAGTGAGTAAAACACTGTTATACTCGGAGGCCCTGCAATAGTACAACACAAATTACAAACATATAAATGAATACAAAACAACAAATATTACAAAGACATCAGACCTGCACAAAATATTAAACTTTTAAGAAAAGATAGAACAAAAAATAAACTATAAGGCTCCCACAATGCCTCTGCTTGCTGGAACCAACTGGACAGCACTCCCTCCAAACACTACTCTCCCTCGCCACCCCATATTTAATTTTTAATTTTTTGTTTGTTTGTTGATGTGTTTGTGTTCATACCAAACCATCTACTGATTTCTAATTCTCCAATATGAGGTAGCAAAGGACTGCCTAGAAACGGCGCCCCGAATCCCACTATCCAGCCGATTCCAGAGAACGGAAGCACAATGGGAAAAGGCTTTTTTACCAGCCTGTGTGCGGACAAGTGGCACCACAACACCATTGTGCACTGCATTTCTTGTCCGGTGTGAATGTATACTTTCTGAACGTACAAAAAGTTCAATGAGGTTTACTGTGAATGTGACTTGGAGGTGGTGCTCAGTCTTTCTTTGTTTACTGCATCCTCTTTGAGGAGGTAGTATCGAGCATGATCGAGATAAACCTTGAAAAAGATACAAAATTAGAGAATTGTGTAGCAACAATAGATTTGAAGGATGAATTAATAGTTTGTTCAGATTTTATGACCTAATGACTAGTCTTTCTGCTATGATAATTATACGCATCGTTTATCTTTTGATACAACAGAACAGCTGTTTCACCTCGAAGCTCGGTCAAGACAAGAGATGATAGCTGGAGAGAAGGTTGCTATTGACATCTACCAGGATTCTTCCTCCTCTTAACACCTCAAGCTCCAAACAAATGGAGATGTGCCTAGTCTAGTCTATCATTAGGGATTCATCGTATGTCAGCCAAAGCTTTATAGGAACAATGAATAACAACTTGTCCCTAAGGTGATAAAAGTTTGGTGGAGGGCGAACATTGTGCCGAGGATGAAAAAGTAATAAACAGCCGAGGTGGGTAGCTGTTTTGCGGAGGACAGAGATCTCGTAGAGGATCATGGAAGTAATGAACTACTAAGAAAGATAGCTGGTTAAATGCATCTGGGGCGATGCGGATTGACCTGAAGTGAAGATTCCGGATCTGATGGTGGTTACTTCTAAAGGCCAGCTGGTTTATATGGAAGGAGTGATGCACAAATATGAAACTATAAAGGTTTTATCTTCAGAAAGAAGCTGTTCTTTGTCACAGAGAACAGGACAGTGGCAGTGGAATGTCGGGGCTTTGTCTCATGTGGCAGCAACACTGTCTGTGATGATGAGCTAGTGAAAGGAACCGCTATACTGCATGTAGCCACAGAATCAACTGCGATTGTCAACAATGTGGGTATAGCTGCTTTATGCTGTGATGGATGTTCAATGGTTGGTTAGGGTCAGGGAAGGGGTAGTACAATCATTTTTTGTGTAAGGAATCACACTCCTGTGCAATGTGTGAAATGTCAACACAGTTTCTGATGAGAATCTTGAATTAATCACAAGTGATCCTCTGGTCGTGTGTGACAGGTCATGATACGGGGAGTAAGTAATGGCTGCTAGCTGTGAGGTCCTCTAGATGCTTACCTTGTGGATTGCCCAGCAGAACAGATGCATGGCCAACAAATGAACAACATGCATTTTAATTTCCTGACATTTTTTTTGTTACTGCATCTACAAAACACATTCAGTACATACATTGTCTAAATTATGAAAAGTGATATGTTGTTCCTTTAACCTGTCATAAAAAATGTCATCATAATTTGTATTCACACCCTCCTCTTGGTATACTTGAATACATTCACTTCTAAGCATTCAGGTCACAATATCAATCAACCCACCCATGAATCAATCATCCATCAAATCAATTATCCATTGCAGTTCATTCGCAATGGTAATGTAACAAGAAGGGTAAGAAAGGCCTATCATCGTATACAGCATCATAGTGCTTGTCCTCTCGTACCATCTACCTAACCAGGAGGTGAACTGTAGAAAGAGAAGTCATGTTTGTGCACATCATTCAAAGACTTCAATGCTATAGAAGTTTGCCTTTCGCTCTCTCTCAGAGAACAATTATACCAGTAAAGGGCATATTATCTGTCCAAAGACAAATTGATTGATTATAAAAATTCAAAATTAACTTCTAGATAATCATCTATGTATCATTAGAATGTCAAAATGTTTTTAAATGATCTCGAGTAACATATTAATCATTTGTTTGTAGCAAATAAGTCATGATAAAAAGTGATAGGATATCCTTTACGGAAATGTAGACAACATTAAAAAGTCAATTGATGAGATTAATTATATTTCGGGAATTGGCTTTCATGAAGAATATTGTTGGAGATATATACTTCCTTCCAAAGAAAGTACACATGGAAAGTACACATGGAGCAACTTAATGCTAAAAATAACCCCCAAAAAGTAATCACAAAATCAGGTTTTTGGTAGAATGCAATTTCATCGATTAATTCAGGATGTTGCACAACATAAGCAAATGTTTGCAATTCTCTTGAGGTTTTTAGTCATCACCTGCTTGTGTATCAAAAGTTAGGCCACAAATAGAAACAATATACTTTGTGTTACAATAATGGTAAATGCCTTACTGTAATGGGTTCATCAAATTGAGTGTTTTGCTTTTGTTTTGTTTTTAGTTAAAATGGCTCTAGCTTGTTTCAAACTATATGGCTCTTTTGAGAATGCATCATACATATTCCAGTAGGAACGATATATATCTAGATTGATACTGTGTTATCTTAGAAAGCGTTTTCCACCAAATTGTGGAATAGTGATACTTTACAAGGGATTTCTTTTAACTATAAAATATGATTTGATCATTAAAGCATGTAGGTATTGCAGTTACTCAGGATAAGAGGTATTAAAGTGAAGGAGATAATGAAATGAATTATATTCACAGAAATTTGTTGATTAATCTATCTACAAGTCATATTTCTATCAAGTTTTGAAGACTGTATTAAGATCTAAATCCTACATTTATTTTCATTTTTTTTTATCAGAAAGTTTCATTTGATTTCTAATTTTAACTTGCCAAATTTTACAATTACATGTATATGATTTGAAGACAAACATGGTACTGATTCCAGATTTCTGAAGGTGTGATCTTACTTTTCTTTCACAACATCTGACCAAAAAGAAATTTGCTGTGGAATTGTTTTTTACTTTATACTCTCACAATGATTTTCACATATGATTATCAGCACAAAATGTATTTTTGGTTTGATTGGCACCATATTTACTTCCATATACTGAGTGAAATATTGTAAAAATCTTCATGATTTTCATTTTTTGTTTCTGTGCAAATTATAATCAGATGTCTTTCATTAATTTTCATCACTTTGCTATCATTATGTTTATTTTCTTTCTTTCTTCTTTTTATCTTCCATTCTCTTTTTCAATTTTATATACTATTATTATTTTTTGGGTTAACAAATTTTTGAATGTCGGGATGGACATATCTATAAAACAGGTACATAGCTTGTAAAGATTATGGTGATGATGTTACCATTATTCATAGATTTCATCTTCAATATATTAATAAGAGTTAATCACATTCTTGTCTCCTTTCTTTTTCAAATATCCCATTTTCCCAAAGTTTCTCCCATTCAAACAAACCTCTCATTATTCTATTACTTTGTAGAAACGTTAGTGTGCAATGCGAGAGATACATCAGTAAATATTTATTTGCTATATTATTATTGTGTAATTATTTGTGTAAATGTTGCTGAAATTGCTTGTCCTTTATGAAGTACTGCCAACGATCAAATGTAATATAAGGGTGAGATGATGTGCCGGTACTGAGTTGATCATATGATATCTTTCCATTGTTTGAGTGACAATGCTGCATTCCCAAGTTTTCCATCTCAGAGTGCAGTGAACTATGGCTTTTCATGTAAGTTAGGAGAGTAGCAAGTGGTATGCTAGTTTCATTTGGTAGAAGTATGATTTATGTTCTGTAAAGACAGAATGAATTCTAGAATCAGATGTTATTTTAGAAGTTGGTAGGTACACTGTATATGATTTGTATTCTTAAAAGGGAGAGTAAAATGTCACAAGGCATTTATTTGTTTATTAAAACCACCTTATGTCTCTCTTTGTCCTGTGGGGTGGTTGGCGGGAATTTGAATAATTTGCTACTAATTCATATTAGCTATACCATTGTGTACTTAAGGGTTTGGTATTAATTCTGTGAACATTTATCAAAGATGGTTAGGATATCTACATGATCCCATAGCTGAAGTAAAAATGATTATCAAGACAATCTTATACAGGGTAGAATACTATTATTTCCTTTGCAATGTATCAATTAATTATTGATCTTGGTTGAAAATTCATTGTCATAAAGTTTTAGCCCCAATTATTGTATGATGGTTGATATACAATGAGATACATGCTAGCCTTGAAAAGTGATTTTTGAAAGGTTAGATCATAATAAACAAGTTTGGAAAAAAGAAAAGAAAGTAGAGCAAAATAGAGGGAAAGATGAGATATTTTCTAGTACTAAATTAAAGTTGGTCTTGACTCCCACAAACCTTGCTCTGAAATTGATAGACACACCCAACAGGAACTGATCTACGTTTACTATGTCATTAAAAGATTTGATGAAGAACATTCATGAAACCGTATTTTAGAAAGATCTATAAGTAAATGCTGAGCTTAGTTGTGCAAAACAAAACAACTATTCTGCAATATTTAACTGCGGAAAATTGATAATGAAACTTGAATATGTATGTCAAGAAACATTTGGCCTTGGTTCATTATTTTATTTCCCAAAGAACAGCCTATTGTTCTATTATTCTTTGTATCATTTTGCTACTTTTGTCACTATTTTGACTTGAATGCTGGAAAACAAATGATATCCCAAATGGCTCTTAAGATGCTTAGTTGGCAAATACAAAGGCTTTCAAAAATTGGCAGTTTATTAGCAGTATTTGATTGCTCTATTTTTCACTGAGGGTAGGAAGAGCAAGCTAATATGAATGAAATAAGTATTATTTGCATTTAATTTTTCTATTTTGTGTGAGAATCAAGTGATCATTCAACAAATTCTGTAACTCAAAATTCATCATTTGACAAATATACAGTCAAAGCTTTAACAGTGTTTCAGATTTCAGAGTTTTTGAAAATCACGTCATTGTTAACGTAAAGCTAGGTTTACACCAAAGTTTATACAGGTGTTCATGTATGAATTTGAAAATTGTTATGTAAAAACTACATGAATTAATCAAATGAAGTGTTTTGGGGAAAATGTTCTATTTGATAATCAAAGGTAAGCATTGAAGTCTAATAGGGAATATGGGAGTATGTAAGCGTCTGATATGAATTCTTAAAAGACATATGCGTTCAATTTCTTGTTAACGGTCACACCATTTTTCTGTTTTGAGAAACAGAATGCTCTAGAAATCTATTTTTATGTGTGTGATGAGCCCAAGGTGTTGAAAAGAGAAATGAATTGTGTATTATTGTATCATATGTATAAATGATATATTGTTGGTGGAAATATGGAGATGACATTTACAATCTACACTGTGTATGTTACCTATTTATTGTCCTGATTAAGAGTTTGCAGATGAAGGAGAGCATTCTTATCCATTTTCACACATATGTTACTAACTTTATGCAGTCTTCTGAAAATCTACACTTTTCTTTTATGTCTTAATGAAGAAGAAAAAATTCTGAAATGGTACAGACTTCAAAATCTCTTATACTTTCTTTGAGTCTCAGACACTCCTCAGTTATTTTATTGTTATCAAAGTAGAATCTGACTAAAACATGAAATTGTTTTTTTTCTTTCTTTCTGGGCTGTTACGTACTTGTCACTTCCACTCATTGAAGATGTCTGAAAATAAAATGAAAATGATACCGTATATTATGAAATAAAAGTATTTCAAAATGTAGCTCACTCCTTTCTGACTGTTTCATTTATTTGAATTGAAATGTTGATTGATATAAAATGTTGCATGGAAACAGAGGAAAGATGGATAGGGAGGAAAAATTGAAAGAGAGAAAGGGGGAAGAGACAGATGGGGTAGAAGAGGGGTGAGAGAGAAGGAAAAAAAGAGGGAGAAAAAAAGGAAGAGGGAGGAAAAGGGGAAGAGAGAAAGGGTGCAGTCTCTTTACAATTTTGAGGCAAAGCAATACATTTTGAGACGTGAATTTTAGATATAAACAAAAACTTTTATTGTACACCTGAAATAAATCATGCAAATATTTTGAAGATATACATGAAATACACATTTCCCATTTTCTCTTAAAAACAACCAAATATTCAGGGTAAACGACAAATTTACAGCTACATAAAAAGATGTGTTCATGATTACTCTGTCCGATACGCATATCAGGAAGCTACAAGCTTCATTTGAAATATTTCTTTCCCTTTTTAACAAGACAAGCATGTATTACACAGAAGCTGCAATAAATATTTTATCTGTTTTTAAATATTATAATATTGGCATTATCCATACTGTACAGTCACAATATATAAATACACCAGATCGAAAGCAATAGGATTTCAACAATATCCATGGTAACATTCAAAATGTGCACATTATTCTATACAATCCTACATGTTATTTCTAGTTTTCACATCACAAGAAAGCGAAACATTTTATTTTGACGAGCACACGACCAGATTGCAGTAGACAGTTGCAATGAACAGACGATAGAACACAAATCATGTTCTCTTTCATTTATCTGTTTGTAATGAATGCTGCTTTAAAAATTTATTTCACACACCGCTAAGTGTCATTATTAAGAAAAGATTCATTGTGCTTTGATAACATGTATATACATCAGCATGATCAGAGATGAATTGATAAGCCATGCCTTTACTAAAACCTTTGTAATTTCATCTATCAGAAGAAAACAAGTGATCAAATATTCTGATTTGTAGTTCAATTTCACTGATATATTGCTTTAATATTATTTTAATAAGATTGCAGCAATTTGATTCCATCTGCATCAACTACAATCTCAAACACATAAAATGTTTTTTTGATGACATTCAGATTGAAAAGTTTTCTTCAGTCCTCTCTACCAAAACAGATTTAATGTTTATTGTGAAAATTATTAATGACAAATTGGTATGGTGTTAAATGTAAAATAATACATAAGATGCAATGATGAAGAAATGCTGAACAAAAAAATGTGCACAATGTGACATGAAGTCATTAATGCTTTTAAAGGAGACGCACATTGGCTATCTTTATTAAACATGAAAGACACTCACAGATAGAAATCAATTTGTTAAAACATTGAGAAATCTGACAAAATGCATGATGAAATGAGACAATACTTTTGTAGAGAAATGAAGGAGTGATAAAAGGAAAAGAATGAGAGAAAGATAAAAGCATACAGACACAAACAATGACAGAACACTTCAAAACTGTATACAAAAACAGATGCAACCTACAGAGCGAGCATCATGCAACATAAAAACTGTTGCCTTGTACAGGGAGCTTACAGACACGTCTACTCATTGCTATAAAGGAATTTTCCTTACTAAAACTTAATCCTAGAGTTGGAAATAGAAAGAGTGCATATAGTTTCTTGTTCATATCCTTGCCATTCTATTACTCCTAACTTGTTATAATTCATCGCAAACCTATTTGACTTCATAAACTATTCAAGACAATCTGTATTGACGGTTATAGTCCATTACCAACCTTTTCTTTCTTTTTCAAAGATACAAAATGTCCAGGAAAGTATCGAGACTCATAAATGCCTCTTTTGTTCCTGGCTACTAAGTAATCACTAAAATCATTATAGCTTTTATATGTCATTATACCAATTATGTTTCTAATTATACTGATAACATGAAATAACAAATTTAATTAACAAATACAGTAAATGACTACAATGTATTGATAAGGAATGACTAGGTATGACTGACTGGGACATACAAAATAAAGAGTATATGCCTAAAGAAATAGATACGGTTGATATTTCGTCTAAGGTCCACATGATGTTAGCCATTTTTTGGTTTAGTATCAAATAAAAACATTCCTATCAAAATGAACTTTCACTACAAGATTGGTTTGGAATGTAGAGAATGCATTTTGTCTGATATTCTACACATCTAGTTCAAACATCTTTATGATATCTACAGTCCATACTTTATACCCTCTCATTAGGGGGCTCAATTGAGCTAATTAATTAATTTATATAAAAATGCTTCTACAGAAATTGTCAAACAAATCATAAATGGTAATCAAATGTACTGATATGTTCATTTATTTGCCCCAGTATTGTCACATAACTCATTTTCAAAGTTCAAACTTCCTATGTTTTATTAATGAATCATAACATAACTCACTATCCAAGAACTGACCAAATATAAGGTAAAATGAGAAAATAAGGTTATTCAAATTTTCAATAATTTATTAAAAAATGAAGCAATGAAACTCTACATTAATTAAAATTTATTGATAATATAAAAAAGATATGACATACAAATTGAGATGGGAAGGTGAGAATGAGAAAAAATGAAGTCACAAAGAAAGAGAATATCTATGAGAAGGAAACTATCATGATATAACCTACGGTAGGTAAACAAAAAAACGTCATCATCAATCCTGAATACTATTTTGAAGTGTACAACTGAAGAAGATTGTGGTGCTGTGTGCTGTGTATGATTTTACAGATACAATGTAATGAAATCCCATTACCAATCTAACACTTGATAGAGTAGCACCAATTAAAGCAGTAAGAAGGGATAAGCAACCAGTCTTCACGATTGGTCCCTAATTTCCCCCAAGATAGACAAAAAATGTAGTTCATGAACAATGCACCCTACTAAAGCTTGATATCTGCAGCAACAATTCTCCATTATTGAAAATATATGAAAATTCCTTTTTCTTATTCATTGTTCCCTCATTGCTCTTGTATGCTTGAGAGCATCAGTCTTCATTTCTATATATATATATATATATATCACAGCCATCTACAATGATCATAATTCCTGAAACATTAATAGTGGGTTTGTGTCATAGCGCTCATGTCTGTCAGAGTTGACATACCTGGTGCTCCACAATTAGTATTCGACTTTAAGTTTTCATACTGTTTTATATTAAATTATGGTATCTCATTATTATCAGTCAAAATCACAACTTAACTCTGATTTAGCCGATATATGAAAATACAAATAATTATTTGATTTGTACAGTGATGTTCCCCTAAGAAACAAAGCACTGAATACTACCATTAGCAGCCATTATCAGGTGCTTTAGCAAATAAAACATGTTACTATTAATCCAGTTTTAGCAGCAAAATCAAAGGTTTTGAGCTGCGTATGTTTGTACATAGCTTACCCTTGATATGACAACAATTACATATAACAAAAATTCTAATTGTTAGGAGAAGTAGTAGTCATCCAGATGTTAGATTTGATTATGTGCATTGTTCATGATCTACTAACTAGATAGGAATAATTTAACTATGAAATAACACATCATTTACACAAAGCTTGATATACAGATCTTTCATGAGGTAATTACAGAGAGCATAAATTTGATAGAAAATTTAAAAATAAAGGAAAATAATCAATAGAATATTATAATTACACAAATAAACATTTTATTTACAATCAGAATATTCATCTTGTTTTGAGAGAGATACAGGGTGGGAGAGGATACAAAGGTCAAAGGTCACACTCTGATGGAAAACAATCAATTCAACCCCTTCAAAACCAACATACATATACTACACCATGGCCTACAGCTCAAATTCTTCACTTACCAATGTGTTATGATGGTGACATTATTGGTCTTTTCCTCACATCTACACCTCACAACATACATTAAGAAATTCAGAGATCTTCAATGACATCTAGGTTTAATAACTGGCATGGCAACCATTTCTTTCACCTCATAAAGATGAACAAATGAAATATCATAGAACCACTTACTAACATTCCAAAACAAAAAAAAAGCATTTGATTTTCAAATAAAGGCAATATATCTTTGTCTTTGGCACCCAAGAGAAATATAAATGGCACACCGAAGAAAGAAAAAGACTATTTCCATTCTAAAACAAAGTTTAGCACATGTTCCACTTTTTTAAATACTTAAAATAATCAATGAAACTCTAAAACGACACCAGACAAATTTGGCAAAACAATCTTTGTGATGACATAATATTAGCATGCAAGGGCGATACTTATTGGGATAAAACTTGGTTCCTTTCACTAAATAAATGAAATATATGTGTGATATCATGCTGAATAATATCATGATAACATGTCCAAAGCTGGAGTCTAAACAAATCATGTATATCATATGTGTGTCAAACTATGGCATATGTTTTTACTAATGAGGCATGAGCGAGAACTATAGATGAAAGAGAGTAGCAAAGATCCTTTAGCTAAGATTATGTCCAGTTCCAAGAGAAGCACAATATATCATGTTTCATCATTACAACAAAGGCTACTACATCAGTTTTTAAGTACAGTGTATTTTCTTTCTCTTTTATTCATCTTTTTAAATGACAGTCATTATTTCAATATTCTGTGAGTTGACTTTGATTCACATATCCAATATCCAAGTGGCTTACAGTTATATCATGGCAACTGAGAGAATACAGAAAGGTATTTGCACTCTTGAGTTTATTACTGTTAAATCTCATAACTTTTACAAGAACAGTTTATTTCATTACACAACTTGTATCACTAGAACATTTCAGAAACATGCTCTTTTAGGAGACTTCTGACAATTAAAGTATTTTTACAGAAATTCTGACCCAGTATTTTCATTACTGTTTATGAAATTAAATGTTTGCCAGTAAACAAATCAGTTGCTAATGCCATAGATATCATTATAAAAGAACACACTTTACTATTAATTACAATGAGTTTGTATTTAGATTATAACCTACTGTTTGATGTTGTAATGATCGACATGGATGCTAGACTTGGCATGATCTTCTTTGCTTGAAATTATTTGCGAACTGTATAACCTTCCATACATGCATCAATCCCTCTTTCAAATGATATTTGCACAGCTTGGATGCATGTTTTTTTTTACAAATCAATATTTGTTTATAATGTGCCACTTTGTAGCATTCTTATTTCACTTATTTTCATCCTCTCCTGAAATATTGCAACAAATAACCTTAACAATAAGCATTGTAGAATCTTGGAAATAATGCTATCTACAATATCATCCTCTGATTCTTCAGAATATTGCAAGATGGAGGGAAAGTGTTGAGTGGTCTGAACTTGGAGAGCCCTCATTCATCCACATGGTGATGATTAGGGCATACAATCAAGACATCTCTGTTATGCCATGTCGGTAAAGACCAATGTAATTTACTGCTGCTGATGGTCCACGGTTACACCGCGCTGTTAGACCCATGCGAGCCCATCCTTGTACTTCATCGTCCAGATTAATGCGGATGGTTTGGTGAGAATACGCCGCTTTCATGGCTCTCCATGGAGCTTGATCGCGAGAAGCCTTTCCGTGCTCCGGTAGGTGATGGGGACGGGGAAGGGGTAGATGTTGCTTTGAACTGGGGAGGGGGTGAAAAGTTATCACCTTGGTTTAATTTCCACATCAACTCCTCGTTCTCCATGGATAGTCTCTTATTAACGCTACTCTCACGCTCGTATGAAGCTCGCAGGTGGACATGTTCTGTTGAAAGATGCCTGTTTCAGGGGGAATAAGATATTCATATTAAAGCAATTTTCTTAGTGAGGTATATAATTATGACCACCATATTATCCAACACAATGCCCTGGAAAAGTTTTATGTCTTGCTATCCTAATACTATCTAATATCTTTTACTGGTACTCCTTTCTTTTTTAGGGGGAGGTGTCTCAGAAAATTTCTTTCTCTGAAAGCACAAAAATAATTACACAATGTCCAAAAACTGTTCCTTTATCATACATGCATACATACGTACATACATATTGATTTTTATATAGTGCCTTTACATAAACATGCTCAAAGCGCTTTACATAACTCCTATTTCTCTCTGATAAAAACACACGTTTTACTGTACATACCTCTCATATTCTGTCTTCCTTTGCATGAGTGCCTGGACGTCTTCCACCTTGGCTGTTAAGTTCTTTATCTTCTCATCTTTTTTATCTATCAGATCATGCTGGAATGAAAGTTATGATGATAATGACGTTCAAATACAATGCAAAAAAAAAAATGTTTCTCAATATCTATAACAAATCTACCACAAGAAAGATTGACAGAAACAAACATACAGAGAGAGAGATAGAGAGAGAGAGAGAGAGAGAGAGAGAGAGAGAGAGAGAGAGAGAGAGAGAGAGAGAGAGAGGGAGAGAGATAGAGAGAGAGAGAAAGAGATAGAGAGAGAGAGAGAGAGGGAGAGAGAGAGAGAGAGAGAGAGAGAGAGAATAGATACAGAATACTTTACTAATATAACAGCCTGAAATCAAACACATTTTGAGACAGACTTTGCATTCACTTCAGCAACTTAGAATACGCAGAATTGTAAAATCAAAATATTTGGAATGACAGATGGGACCCAAGTCTGTATTGTGGTAGAATATCTTTTTTCATAAATGCTTACCTCTTTTTGTAGAGCCATCTTAGCTAGTCTGAGTTCATGTATCTCTTGATTCTTGATCTCCATGACAGCCGTCATGCTGGCTACCTCATCTGGTAGGTGCTTGTACTGAGAGATGGCCGCCTGAAGGAGGAGGAGGTTAGATAGTGACACAACAGATGATTATTTAGTTCATCAAGCTACTCATTTATTATGTAATTTATAATCTCTTCCTCTAGATTTCCACTTCTGCCTCATTATGTCATTGTTTCTCGTTCTCTCCTTTCTGTCCCGTCTCTTAATTTCTCTCTCTCTCTCTATTTCATATTATTGAATTACTATGATATATGTCTAAATTTGTAAAACTTTTAGTCTTTTGTCATTTTACCTTGTAATTTCAATGTAATTCAGCCATTGGGCTTCCATGTGGAATTCTTTGAATAAATATCAATACAATTCAATAAGAGTCTATTAAAATAAGCCTCAACAACAACACAAACATGATTCATATTCACAACAAACTGACAATCATCAATATTTTCAACCTCATAATCATCATATTACCAACATTATCATTATCGTTACCTTCCTATAAACATTCAGAGTGTTCATCCCCCATTATTTGTTTTAATATCTAATAATTCTGACTCTCCAAGCACTTTTCCTGCATGGATGATATCACCTAGTGAATGTTCAGTACACTGACCATTGTGATGAGCAAAGGGTCTTGTAAAGTGCAGTAATGCAAGTGATTTATCATGAAATGTAAGAGGATAAAGGTTCTCTACATTGGAGAAAATAGTAAGAAATAGGGACACTTCACAAATGACAGGTAATTTTCATGAGTATTTACCTGAACTTTGGCATTATCATCTTTCCTCAAGGCTTCCTCCAGCTCCTGTGTTCTTGTCGTCTGACAGTCACACTGGTATTTCCACTTGAATACCTCATCCTGTTAAGATATTGGGACAAGAATATATCAAATGTCGATTTAAAAAAAAAAAAAAAAAAAAAAAAAATTATTTTTGTTGAATTTTTTAACAATATTTTTGTAAATAGCATGTCTTGAATCTGGAGAAGCAAGGTTATAGATACCTCATATAGTAACCATAGCTGACAAATTTTTCTTTTTTTTGGTTGAAAATCTACATGTACTACATTTGCTACACTACATAAAGGTGAGGTAAATAGGTACCTGGCAGGAATCAATTCATTCAAAATGCTTGAGCGCTGTAATGGCAGCTATAGCTAAAGTCAGGGTAATAATAACGGAGCGCCAGGAGTGGCAATGTGCCAGACACCAGTGCATACAAGACTCCACTATCATTATCATTATCATCATTACTTCCATCAAATAGATACAGATGTTATTCAATTATCCTCTTGTAACCCAACATTTCTTATACCATCTAGTGATTTACAATATAATGCTCAATTTGAAAAGTTATTGATCTCTTTTCAACTCTGTCTTCTCTACTCATTCTTTTCTTTAACATATCACCCTTAGTGCCTTTGAACAAAAACAGTATCATCATATAAATCAGGTTCTGCATATATCTGACACAATTTCTTCTTTGGCCATTACCTGAAGCTCTCTGATCCTCTCCTCTGCATCCCTCTTGATAGCCTCTATCTCCTGGTCCTTCCCTCTGATCACCTCCTCCATATGATCCATGTGATCCTGATTGATCTGAGTGACATGCTCTGCGTGCTGATCCTCAATGTCATGGACTAGGCTCTGATGACTCGCTGTCATGTCACACATCTGGGATATAAAAGAGATATGGAGTGTTAGTTTATCTTTCCTCCGAAAAATCATCATGATCATGATCATCATCCTCATCTACACCACCATCATCATCATCATCGTCACCGCCATCACCACAACCACCATCATCATCATCATCACCATCATTCTCATCTACACCGCTATCACCACCATCACCATCACCACCACCACCACCACCACAATTATCACCACCCATTATCACTCCTCCTCCTTCTCTCTTTCTCACCTCTTGTTGATGTCCATCAGCTAGTCTCCTGATTTCTTGTGTGTGTTCAGTAGCCACTGTGAAAAGAAGAAGTTATGATATCGCTGTTGATCATATTCTTTAACAAGAGAGTAGATTTTCTTCAGAAGTCTGTCAACTAAAAGAAGACTATTTTTTCTTGAAATATTAATAAATGGTTCTTGTCTAGAGTAATATCCATACAATGAAGGACATAGATAACATTAAGCAATAAAAGAAACTATCAGCCTTGACATGGCTAATTTAGAATCACATTTACAAGAGCAATTGTGCATGCACAACAATTTCCTGAATGTAATAGTTATGACCAACACATTATCCAACACAATGCGCAGGAAAAGTTTAATGTCCACATTAATGAAACTTAGAGGTTCCTGGTACAATATCATGATCTACATATTCTTTGATAGATGATATGGAGGAGTTTATAGTCATTGCAGAAACAGGTAGTTTAAAGGTAATACAAAGTTTTGGTATGGGGTCATGAAATTGGTTCAAATGAACATATTGAAAGCATATGCGTATTCAGTGATCGTTGTCGAGGTTGAAATTGAGCCTAAGGTGATGAAATTGTAAATAATAAACTCTTTATGTTGTACAGCTCCCTCTCAAGACTGAAATTACTTTAGCTTTAAAACAATGTTTCCTGACTACAATCGACCGATTTGCTATTCCTGTTTGGAAATTATATATCAGAACTGCATATTCGAGTCCCGCACTAATGTCCTTTGGCAAGACATTGATCTACATTTGCCACACTCCACCCAGGTGAAGTAAATGGGTACCTGGTAGGAATTTATTCCTTGAAATGTTAGAGCGCTATAATGGCAGCACAGCTAAAGCCAGGGTAATAATATCCAAGTTTGGAAGCGCTTAGAGACTTAATTGTGATTCGCGCTATATAAAAGCTGAATATTATTATTATTATTATTATTCTGAGATTTTATGGAAGGGAATGTGAAATGCGGCCTTATACTCACTTGATTGGATGTCTCTGCTATGTTTGGCTCGGAGTGTTTCATTGAGGTTTGTGATCTCCTCATTGTGAAGGAGCTCTGTTCTCCTTGTCTCCTCCTCATGGGTGTGTGTCTCCATGTTGAGCTCCTCCTGAAGATGACAGATCTCTGCTTCTTGTTGAGCTGAGATAGAAACAAGAAGAGACAGACACAAATGAAACATCAAGCAATAATCATTACATCCAATCCAATCCAATCCAGGAATTTATAAAGCACCACATCTAGTTGCCTAATCAAAGGCGCTCATGATACTGAAAAACTACCAAAAATGTCTGTTCATTATTCTAACTGGAAAAGACAAAAAAGCAGTGACTAATTTTAAGCAATCTGAAATAGGTATGTCTCCAGTTGAGTCCTGAAAGTGGATAACTGGTGACAAGAGTCCATGCATTTTTTTTACCCCAGGAAACATGGGCAAATTATTATTTGATCATAGGTTAGTTAGTTTGCAGTGACATAATGAGACCAGTCTCAGACCAGTCTCAATCTTGGGGTTTGATATCTTAGTCTTCTGCTTGACCCTGATGACAAATGCTAAATGTTTATCTATTACATGCAACATTTCAGAGGCTCTATATACACTATGAATTCAAACCACAGCACAATTTCCCTAAACTATTTTGACTGTGTTAACCAGTAATGAGAAATGTTAAGATTTGCAATTACATGATACATGATATATGTACATACCTGTTTTAATTGTTGACATTGTGACCTGGTTCTGCAGCTTTTCATTGGTAGCTTTGAGATTAGGTGCTGAGAAGCCATCAACCTGTACAATGAAAATGGAAAAGGATGTAAAATAGTCTATCAAATCCTGGCAAAAATGACTGGAACTCCTAGATCATGGTATTCTGTTTCATTCACTTGGCTCAGTTACAAGGTTTACGGTTCAAATCTCAGCCGACTGCATATTTAGTCCTTAGTCAAGACATTTTATCAGATAGTCATAAATGTATTCATCCATAAACCTTGATTTTCTTACGATATACTATCAATACCTATATCATACAAACAAATCTTTTTCCTCTTCAGTCTATATTGTTTATTAACTCAACTATTTCAGTACTGACCTCATGTGAAAGGTAGCTGACAATGGTTGCCATGGCATCAAAACCTTTAGTAGCTTCTTGGAGTTGTTCTTTGGCTTTGGAGAGTTGAAGAAACCTTGTCTCACATAGCGACTCAAGGCGTTTGATCTCCTGCGATGCTTCACCGTTGACTAGGGAGGTGTAGACCAGATCTGGAGGTGATGCATGCAGGGTGTGGGCCGTCGTCTTGGGCTTGTAGCCATGTTTGTCTTGATGGGGATCTATGGATGACAAGATGAAAATGACTAAAAAGGTTAGATATCCATTGCAAATTTTGCCTTTCAATACGTGGTATCTGATACCAAAAGGAAAGGGGAATACATTTATATTGTTAGGCTGCAGCTCCAATGTATTCCTTGAATCTGATGAATATGATTTGGTTTTGGTATACACACATATTCCCTAAACCCAAGCCTGAGTTGTCTTGGGCTTGGTATTCAGCATGTTAAACAGTAAATGTCTAGTGTTTGTTTGGGACTGACCAGGGTAGGAACTGAATCACCAACTCAGAGACTTCCTTCCCCTTCCCCTTCCCGGCCACTCATCATCCATACAGCTACAGTAGGGAAGGTCCTGATGTAAGATGCCCCCTCCCCCTCCTTACCCCTCACTCTATAACACTTGTCAGAGGCTGAGGGGGGATTCATACTGTAGTCCTACTTAAATTCTACCTCACAGTACCTATCAGGTGAAGTGAGCTAGGACTGACAATACCCCTTACCCCTCTTTCACCCTCCAGCAATTTTCAGGTGAAAGGGGAGGGTCAACTGTCCCCCCTCTCCTTTCCCCCTCACCATCCAGGCGCAAGGGAAAGGGGTTGATGTGCCTTTGACAATGACCCTGATCATTCTATAAATTGACCAAGTGACTAACAATAACAAAAATGGCTGCCAAGCAATCTGGAGAACATGTATCCGATATGGCAACTATACGACAGCCAAACAGCCTGTTGAGTCATACATCGCATAACACTCTGCACCATGAGGTAGTCATAATGTTCACCACATGTTTGAACAACCAAACTCTTCGAGACATCAATGACCTGATTCACATGAATTAAGCTGAAGTCATCTTACATATGCATAATGCTGAAGAGGAAAGTCCCATGTCTTCTTTGAAATACAGCTTGTAGATGTCCTTTGAAAGATTCTTCAATATAACAACAACTAATGTTCCAGCAATCCAGACTTGCATTCAAGATCTATAGTCATCAACACACTGTCCGCAAGTCCTTTACAATAACCCTAGACAATGTCTAAAGACAATGAGCTGATTAAAGTTTAGTTCAGTGCTCATTCTTTTCCTGTTTTCTAAACATACACAATATAATTGTTCAGTCCTACATATTACATCCTGCGCCTGGTGACCGAGAGTGGAGCGTTAGGGAGATAACACTTGGACTGATAAAGTGTGACAGTACCTTGTACTTCAAGAGTAATTAGAGCATGAATTTCTCCACATTAACTACTGATACAGACCTACTCATAAATATAAAAGCTTTTCATCAAGGTAGTCAGACGTCTCTATAGATAAGCTGTAGTCCCTTTATTTGGAATTTGTTCAATATTATAAATTTTACCAAACCAAAATAAAAACAACAACAAGTAGATTTGAAATACATTAACACTGCTACAAGTTTTTACTATGCTATATATCTAAAATATAATCAAACTTCCACACACCCACCATTAATGATACCCAATGGTCTAAAACAAAATGTTATTTAAACAACAATATCACACTTACCTCCAAAAATTGAAGGGAGCAAACTGCAAAAATACATATTAATTCCTCTCCTATTCACACAGCAGTTACTAGATGACTTGTAAGTCTATGATTACACATTCTAAAATGGTTGCATACAATTGTAATTTTTGTTTAGTTCTTCACCAAGTAATCAACAGTGAAGTAGAGGTATAAACAGGGCTTATCTCAATAGTGCACTATTAGGGGGAATTAAAAAATAGTCAGAGTTTTGGAAAGGAAGTGACAAGTAATGAAATCTCAAACACGAAGGCCTCATTGTGGTCACAATATAACATCCTGTAGTGATCAAGCTTTCAAAATGATGAGCTCAGCTCAGGTAGATATTGTACACCGAGACTGACGTAATACTTTGACCAGCTTTAGGTGGAAAATAAACTAGATTTTCATGAATCATAACTGACTAATTTATATTATGGAGATTATAAAAGTAAGTAGTCAGAGCTCAAAATAAGAATGGTTCAAAACTCTCCAACCATTTTTTGATAATGACAATGATGATTTATTTTATGGGTAGGTATTAGGTAATGACGAATAAATCTATCTATTACCACATGATACTTGAGTCAAGGTGGTTTCCTATGGTAAAAAAAGAGGTTTCTTTCTGGAATTGATTTGGGTGCTAGTTTTGAACAGGAAATCTATGCTGGATCATTTTGTTTCCTGCCTATCTTCACTTTCTTTTTAATACCAAAGAAATTGTCTGAAAGTGAAAGTGTGCACCAACAGTTCTGATAAGGAATCTCATAAAGAGTCTGCTAATATTCTTATCTAAAAGAATTTTTCCAACAACCAATCTTCAATGACATTCCTGAACACTGGGAGTTTAATACAGCAAAACATTTTTCTTAACATCCCCATAAGTGTAATCTTCCCCGATTATCTCACAAAACCACTCCCTCTTTCTACTTTCAAGTACTCATTCATTTCCTCACAGGGAGCTGATTTAACCCTGCAAGTGCCGTAGACAGAAATACCATGTACAAAGTCAATGGCACCTTGGGATATACGGTAAGGAGGGAGTTAAGCATCCACGGTCTCTAACCCAGTACATGGTTGCACACAGGATGTTAGACTAGGAAACACTTGGTGATGGAGACAATACATCTAATGCTTCCCTGAGACAAAAGGTTAGATCTGTCCAAACGATTAACTTTCAAGGCACGTCAAACATTCATGATCAAAACATAAGTATGTCTTACAATGCCCTTATCTATAGGCCTCCATGTTCTGAGTTAATATTGTTACCATATGTTCTGAAGCTGAACTGAGAGACATTCAGTATCCGGAATATCAAACAGCTATTGATTATATCGTATCTGACTATCCTGTACCATATGGTACGGATAGTGAGGAAGAAATTACATAAACTGCAAAATATATTTAATGTTCAGGGGCAGTGTTCTATCATACTTGAAGCTACCTGTGTCTTAAAAT
Organism: Strongylocentrotus droebachiensis; assembly: GCA_035222895.1. Lineage (NCBI taxonomy): Eukaryota > Metazoa > Echinodermata > Echinoidea > Camarodonta > Strongylocentrotidae > Strongylocentrotus > Strongylocentrotus droebachiensis. The sequence goes on from JAVYIG010011404.1 coordinate 56,939, forward strand.
ATTGCTATTTAATCTTCAAATTATATCTACTTCATAAGCACAAAAAAGAACAATACCTCTTTTATGATATAGTTATAATTTTGCCACAGTGATTTACCGTGGCTGTTGACCATGTCATGAGTGAAAATGACTTTAATTTAAACAAAATAAAGTAAATGAAATAAAAATGAATGGCTCAATTTTATTTATTTTTTTTTGGGGGGGGGGGGAGGGAGGGGGGGGGGGGGTGGTTCATTTATATCTATGTTCCTATTAATTTATTCATCACTTGACCAAATAGAAAATAAAAAAATCATTTTATCCCTGAAGACTGGTCAACCATACTTCCGCAGCCATCAAGCACCCACATGAATCAGTATTGGAATAACATGGACAGAAGGTCTGGTTCCAACACAGTGAGAGTCTCACGTCATATCGCCCTATTTATGTCACACCTACATGTACACGCCATATTCCCCCACGCTATATCATACTTAATGCCCCATGCTACATCACCCTTCGCCCACACTCTAATATACATACACTTAATAACCTTCTCTGTATGTATATATCATACTTAACCCACCCTATTCATATTTAACCCTTATATGACCTTTATGTAAAGGTGCTTCATGGAATGAATAATAGAATAGATTATAATAATTATTTAAAAGTGCAATATGTCAGAAGGACGACCCCATATGCATCAAGACAGTGTCATGGTTGGTTGGAATTACTTCCTGAAAAAAGTCTGGACTTGAAAGCTTGTTATACTGAGTAGTTATCATCTAGATAATCAACGCCGGGGGTGCGAGGGTCATTTGAGATTATCTCAGTATCCTACTTTTCCAGACTATGCATTTGCCCCCCCCCCCCTCCCCTCCCCCACTTAAAGACTGATGAACTGAATGGACCTATGCAATGCACTTTTTGTTTTTTTTGCTTCAGCAATTAGAAATCTCTTTATATACAGTGATCAATACCACAATAATATATAAATATCAATTTCATTAAAACATAATTGATGTTTTATGAAATGTTTACTTGGGCGTTAAGCTGATAGCATATCAATTGCTTTCCTAAATCATATGCACATTCTCCAAATCCCTAGCTCTCCAAATCTAAAACTGTAACCAGTGTCAGATATCATGGCACTGCCCAATGCTACAAATGTGACGCTATGTTAGGCACAGATTATACGTGTAAATCTTCATTCACAAACAATTGAATCTGCTCCAAATCTGCTCCAATTGCGGTGGGTGAGGCGAGTATAAATACTGAGAGGATTTTCTAATTCTCGTCTCCTTAATCCTTTCAGCGCTTTCCAAATCGGTTAAATCCCCTGTCAAGTTACATTTGAATCTTTGCCAGACTCATGAAAGGTTAAATATAGTGTTGATCCCATTAATAGAATATCCATTATTTGTCTTTTAAATCAAAACATTTTTTTACTTTACATTTACAGGCACTTGCACACAGAACACTTACCAACATATGATAAAGAATTTCAGTCTATAAGAGAAAGTAAGAAATTTATGTGCCCTTAAAATTGCATTACAAGGACAATTTTCATTTGACTACAAAATGAGCAATTCTTCTGCTCGCATCCTTCAACCTGCCACTAAAAGAAAATATCTAAAAGACTGGTGAATTTAGGGAGAAAAGAGAAACACTTTAAGAAACAATATCACAGGCTGATGTCTCTCAACATCATTCTCTATCAAGAAGTTAAAATTGAATAGGAAAGTGTTGTCATGGGAACCACTTCCACAGTGGAAAGTAGACATTTAGTGAGCCAGTCGACTGCTCTACAATCAGAAAACTAAAGCATCTACTAGACTAAATGATCTAAAGAGAAAGAGAGGAAATAGGGTGGACTGTGTCAGCAGGATACTCCCTTATACAGCCATACAGCTGCCAAGATTCATGTTCAAAATGCACACTTTGGATATGGGAGAACTGTTGAATCACAGTTTTGAATGTTCAGCCAACAGCCATTTTAAATTTATAAGGCTGATCTTACCACCATTAATCAGTGTCAACAGTGATCATTAGCTGGATAAACCAGTCAATTCTAACCTTGTATCAATGGCAAAATTAAAAACAATTCAACAAAATCAGGCATGAAAAAAGCTTTCATGTTAGTCAGTGACAACCAATTTGTCATTTTCAATATGTAAAGGGGTTGTAAGTTTATTTTCATTTTTTAAATGCACCTGTTTTTTGTAAAAGCAAATTGTTTGGTATAAAGTTTGTACTACCATACTGTGTACATACGATGGAAGATAAACACTACCTAGTGTTCTAAGTCAATTCATATTTGTAATAGTAATTTAGCCTTTGTAAAGTGTTGATTTGATATACAATAGCATAAATTATTTATAAGGCCTGGCCTCTCTCTGAGGTCTACCCTACCATGCCTTCATGCATCCTATGCTCCTCACCCCTCCCCAACAATCCTTCTATAGTATACCCCTATAATTGAGCTGGGCATCCCCCACAGTTCCTCTCTTCTAACATTCAATGAACAAAACAGGTGCCTGGTCCCTTACCCCTCCCCACCCCTTTTACCCCTATAATTGAGCGGAGCATCTTATCCCCCATGGTTCCTCTCCTCCCAGGCAGAGAGTAAGAAAGAGGTGCGTGGTCCCTTCCCCCTCCCACATGTCCACTTCCTGCCTCGCTCATTTCCCAAATGTCATCCGGAACTTAGCAGAGGATGGATCAAGTTACAGCACTCATGGAAGTCTCTATTAAAATCCAGTTTTTACAGGACCCACAAGTTTTTTTGGTGGAATATAGCACTTGCAAATAGATGCTTGTCTTAGAAAAGAGATTAAAGATTTAAAAATCTTTATTAAAGAACCTGACCAAACAAGGGGAGGCTATCAATGAGGCTGAGATGTGGAAAGGAAATATTGTCTTATTCATATGAAATAGACTGGCAACGATATATCAAGAGCCCTATCATGAAGAAACAAATAATGAATTGGTCGGATCATGCCACTTTTAGACAATAAAACAGGTCTTACAAATTTAAACAGAGGCATTCCTAAGAAAACGATCTTCTAAAAGGATGTCAGCAATGACTATGAGCAAGTCTCACTTTCGAGAAAGAATATAAAACCCACAACAAATCTTGAAATAGAATCATGATCATCACAAATCACTATTTCTCTTTAAAATTGATAAAATCACAAGACCTAAATATAGATGAAATCCTTGTTTACTGCGGAACAAACTTCTATTTTAGTTTATGATAAGATTTAATATAGTTTTGGGCAGTCAATAATCTCATTAATATCAAATGAGCGAGTTTGAAGAAAGATACGAACATGATATCTACCCTTCAACTTGGCCTGGTGTTGACAACATTCTGTCCGTGTCCAAACAATGTGAGTGGCAATCCGCTGACCCAACGTGACCTTCAATGGAGAAATACACGGTCTTATTCCGACAGCGACCCCGTTGGTGCGTGTGCGAAGCCTCCCTGTAAACATGACGTCAAATGGCCGATCCCAACATATCACCATACCCTCATTTTCTAAGGTCCACTGCAGGCTCTATCGGACACACAGATTCTCCTTTTCCAAACTCAAAGTCAATTCCTCCTCTGTGATGGCATATTTTTTAGGACGGTAATGTGTTAATCGCTGGGTAAGTGCGTCTGTGCGTCAGCACCATCCTAACCCCCCTCGCACCCCTTCCTTGGGTACAAGGGCCCCCTCCTCTCTCACCAGTCAGTCCTTCCATGGGAAGCTTCCTGGACGACTTCAAATCACTCTACGTCAAAGAGCCCTCTATAGCTGTCTTGGTGTCAGCTAGAAATAGACCTCAGGAAGTAGTTATTACCACTAGACCATCGTTGACAATGCCTGACAGCGTTTGGAGCAGCCAGCACACCTTCAGCGACTAATCAACAAATTATCTCTCCTAATAGGCAATACCTCACTGATTCTTACCGGATATTGCTTTGGAATCAGCAGATTTGAAATCAAGGTGGCACTCTGCCGTATCTCTGGCGTTCCCTAGTCAGTGCATGCCCTCTTTCATACAGGGGCTGACGGGTGACTCAGGGTGGCCACTGCCCTCTCCCAAACACATCTCAGACTCTCCCTCTGCCATCCATCCGATAAGTCTGAGAACACAACTTAAGAAATGTCAGACGATTCCTCGG